>JAPYYJ010003274.1:0-11760 GCA_028533885.1 Nasua narica | reverse complement strand
TGATTGCCCTGGCTGCCATTTCCAGTACTGTGTTGACTAAAAGTGGTGGGAGGAACATCCTTGTCTTGTTTGTGACCTTAGGGGAAAAGCTCTCCATTTTTTCCTCTTGAGTATGATGTTAGCTGTGAGTTTTTCATATGTGGCCTTTATAATGTTGTGGCGTGTACCTTCTATACCTACTTTATTGAGGGTTTTTATCATGAATACTGAATTTTGTGCCTGTGACACCTTTGAAAGAAGGCTTGAGCTATAGGGAGCACTCACCAGGGGTATTCCAGTGTGGATTAGGGGCCTGAAACTCATTGAGGTGGTAGGCCAGCTAGGGCACCTGGACTCTGCTCCTGTCTACATTATCAAGGTGGAAGGGGAATGTAGACTGTGGCACTCCTCAGTCTCCTGATCCAGAGAGATTTCCAGCAGCTTTGGCTGGTTCTTTTTTTTTCTGTAGCCCTTATAAAGACATAGCTTTTGTTGTTGTTCTTCGTTTTTCCTCTCAGTACCAGAGGGCAGAGGAATCTGCTCAGTCTCCCATAGTATCTCTCTCCATTGTGGTTTCGCTGTGGCCAGGGTGGGGCTTCCCTTTGTACCACATCTCTTTCTTTTGCCATTCTCTGTGTCGTCTTTGTCATTCAATCAGGCCTTAGTTCTTCAGGAGTGGTTGCTGTATAAATAGGTGTACATTTGGTTTGTTCCTAGAGGACTTGAGTTCAGGATCTTCTGTGTCACCATCTTGGGCCAGAACCAGCAATCAATATTTTGAAGAGAACTCTAATGGATTTTGAGGCATTGGTTCACATCTCACTTAGTCAAACACTGCTCTAGGTCATCTCCAGTTTCTTAGAATGTTCTTGAAAAAGACATTTTGTGTTTGGTGTATTGCTATAGAATATATTTATTATTGATTTTTATGATCAAGAGAGGTCTACTTAATCTTTGGGTAATATTTTTGATACTTGTTGAGTGTTAAAAGTTAATGCTCTCAATTCCTGCTTGATTTACCGTTAAAATATTATCTAGTCTTTTGATGATTCTAATTTTGATAATAATATTCTGCTTATGACACTTTTTAAATTTTTTTTAATTTCAACTTCATTTATTTGACAAAGAGAGCAAGTGAGCAGGGGAAGAGGCAGAGGGGGAGGGAGTAGCAGACTCCCTGCTACCAGAGAGCCTGATGCAGGACTCCATCCCAGGACCCCAGGATTGTGACTTGAGCAGAGGGCAGATGCTTACCAGACTGAGTAACCCACATGTCCCTGCTTATGACACTTTTTAAAGATTAAAGTAAGCACATGCTTGTTATTTTAAGATAGTTTAAGTTACAGTAAAAAATGTTAGTATAGGATAAGTTTTTCCAAATGTTAGATGTTAAAACTGGCCTTGTCTAGTTTGTTAAGGATAATAATAGCAGTTAAGCGTTCACAATTTGTCCAGAAAATCAAACTTCCTGGGCCAGTAACTTTGGATACTCATGAAGAGACATTTCATCACAACAGAAGTATATAAAACTGAATCGTACTTTACTGTGAGGCAGATACATAAGCAATAAAAGCCTAGCCTACTTTGTTAATTTGCTAGCAGTTCTCCTTTCAGTATAGTAATTTATATAAAGGGATAGCTGCCTTGTATTTTTCAGAACCTTTCTAAGATAGCATTTTCTTTGGCCCTGCAGCTTTTACTCTTTAAGTCCCATTTGTACAGAGTGATAAAAGCATTAATATTTCTGATACTTTCATGATTTCACATTTATTTTTGCAAAGATAGGAATCAAATTTTCCTTTTTCATTTTATAGTTTATTTCAATTTAAAATACTTATTTTAAAACAGTAAAACTGCATGCATATCTGTGATGCTAGTAGATTTTATCTTGGGTGTGGGTTTTTTTTTGTTTGTTTTTTGGGTTTTTTTTAAGTAATCTACGCCCAACATGGAGTCAGACAGGCACCTCCTGAGTGTGTTTTAATGTATGGCTATTTCTCATACAATTTTTAGGACAGGTAAGCAGTTTTTATGCTGCTTTCCAGTGCTTTTCCAAGTCATGTTTATAGTATAATAACTAAATACATAGAATAATAGTATAAAACTTGGAAGAAGCTCTTATATCCAAATAATATTTTCGTATATTTGGAGAGAGTACACCATATGCAACTTTTTAGTGATTTAAAAATAAATCATTTTTACTTTAGGCAATAGATTTAAATATATAAAATAAACCAGTTTCACTACTC
The DNA here is from genome assembly GCA_028533885.1 of Nasua narica. NCBI lineage: Eukaryota > Metazoa > Chordata > Mammalia > Carnivora > Procyonidae > Nasua > Nasua narica. The sequence goes on along the minus strand of JAPYYJ010003274.1, from coordinate 9,532 downwards.
ATTTGTTCTAAAAAGGCCAGTTATCATACTGTGTATGTGACATTGTTACATCAGTATACCTCCTTCCATGTAAGGTACTTAAAAACCTTCCAAGGCTTTCCTAGTTTTGTGGTCCTTTTTTTTTCCCCTAAGATTTTATTTATTTTTATTTATTTTAGAGAGAGCGTGCACGCCTGTGTGCACACGAGTGGGGGAGCGGCAGAAAGAGCGGGAGAGAAGTAGAGGAGTAGAGCTGGTGGGGGGAGAGGATTGGAATCTCAGGAATCTGAGATTAGGACCTGAGCTGAAATCAGGAGCCACCCAGGCACCCCCTAGTTTTGTAGTTCTTAATGAATTATAAGTATGTGAAAGATTCATTGAGGAGGGAAAAATATTAGTAGTTCAGGCTCTGAAATCCAGATGCTTTTGCTATATACTAATCATCTGATCTTGGTTAAGCTCTGTAACCTTCCCAGGCCCCAGTTTTCTCATCTGTGAAATGATTACAGTAAGATTTTCTACCTCAGGGTAGTCATGAGAATGAAAGAGGATAATATTAACAAAATACTTAGCACAATACTAAGTTCATTTGGTTATGGATATATTTTACAAATGTCGTGTAAGTATTCTTCACATTCTTGAATCATGTTCGGGTCTGTCTTGAATTCCACAGAATAAGGATCAAATTCTGTAGTCTCTCTACATAAAAGACTACTTCAGTTTGTTTCTTTTAGGTATTTTTTTTTTTTAAGATTTTATTTATTTGACAGAGAGGGATCACAAGTAGGCAGAGAGGCAGGCAGAGAGGGGGAAGCAAGTTCCCTGCTGAGCAGAGAGCCCAATGCGGGGCTCGATCTCAGGACCCTGAGATCATGACCTGAGCTGAAAGCAGAGGCTTAACCCACTGAGCCACCCAGGTGCCCCTCTGTTAGGTATTTTTTTTTTTTTTGTTAGGTATTTTTTTAATTTCACATCTCGCCATTTCCTTTTTCATACCTTCTTCCCCTGTTGGAAGTTAGAAATAGAATGAAAATAACCATCCTTGTCACCTAGGAGTGTGGGACTAAGAGTCCTTTTATTTTTTTTGTGATACCTTCTTTCAAAACCACTTCTTCACCCCAACCCTTAATTCCCATAGCACTTTATCTTGTTTCAAATATATTATCTTTATGGTATGATAATTATTTTACTGCACAGCTGTCTTCCACTCTTTTTTTTTCCCTTCCTAATAATTATTTCATGATAACAATGAATAGCTGAGCTAGTTAGAAGTTTGTATAAAGTAAAAGCATCCGTACTCTGATCCTTAAAGTGCACAATCAGTGGGACATCTCTTTTGACTGTGTAGAGCAGTTTATGCTTATTTCTTGTTTTTCAGGTGTCTTTAGAAAAAAAAATCCCAGTTGAATAAATCCTGCCCATTTGGTTGATAGTAGGATATGAGAAGTTATATGTCTAAAATGGGCACAATTTTATCTCTTCTTAAACTACACTGCATCCTACCACTTAAGTAGCGAACTGTTCTTACTCTACTAGTCAAGATTTTAAGGTATGACGTGTATGAGAAAGTGTCTCAGAGTATGGTGTACTCTCTCCAAAAGACACACACATGTATACTTACAGGTTGCAGTATGGTAGTAATCCATACTTCTCCTTTTGGAAAGGAGATATCAACATCTCATCTATCAGCAGCGTGATTGGTATGTTTGCTGTTATTTTGGAATAGAGTTTAATTCAGAAAGGAAAAAATAAACCCCTTTAAAAGGAAGGAGAATTTTTCTCCATCACTAGAAGAAAGATAGCTTCCACCAGAAGCAGCAGGAATTTATGGTTCTGAGGATCTGCCACCTTTTTGGGATATGTAGGTAACATAGTCCTTTTTTATTATTGGACTTTCTTAATAGAGTGGGAAAGATTCTAACTTAGTAGGAGCTATCCCTATGTGGTTAGAAATTTTTAAGTTGATATTGCTGAAGATTGAATGGTAGGTTTTAACTACTCACATCGTAGTACACACATTCATTTTTACTTACCTTTCCTGTAATCTTAGATATAAACAAATTGCTAGATATACCAAACTGACATGAATTGAGAACAATTGGAAGCTTTCCATTATAAAAATCAGTAAAGCAAAAATACAGTGATAGAAGACCGGAACCAGAAAAAACACACTTTTCCTTAGTATTCATGTTGTCTGAAATAAAGCAAAATGAACTTTACAAGAATTGATAGATACAGGAAGGGAGGTCAGAAGTTTTGGAGAAAAGCAGGCATACTAAAAGATGGATCCTGTGGCTTAATCACCTATGTTTATATCTCATTATTTACTATTTTACTTGAGAAAATTACTTAAATTCCTTCTCCCTCAATTTCTTCACCTATAATATTCTTGGAACAGTGACACAGTAAGCAATCAAATGTCATTCCAAGCAAGGAATAGTAAATAAAAATGGTTTTCATTAATCATGAATTACTGATATAAATACATGAAATTCCATTGATAGTCTTTATTTGGAATGCTCTATTTGATGTTTTATTTCAAACTAAGAAGTATCTAAAAGGATTTTTTAGGATCTCTTATGACCTGCAGTCCCACTTACTCTATTTTTCCCGTGATGTCTTAAAAGATTTCAGCTACAGTTTCTCCTTCCACAGTGTTTTTCAGGAACATAACTCTCAGATGGGGAAAGTAATCCTTAACCTAACAGCTAAAGTAGATGTACAGAGCAAGTAAGTTCACCAACTACTGAAGTAACTAGCTTCTTGTCTTAGGTTTTTGTGTTAGAGTTTAATTTACATCCTATACTATTGACTCTTAATTTAATAACCAGTATTTATTAGGCATCTTACAGACAATGATGAGTTGGGGACACAATGATGAGCAAAACAGACATAACCTGTACCCTCACAGAGCTAAGTAACATCTACTAGCTTTAACTTGGGCAAATTACTTTACCTTTTTGATCCTATGAAGTGTAGATGATACCTACCTCATAAAACTGGATGAATTTAAATGAGATAATAATGAAAACATGTACTGAATGGTCCTGGGACATGGTGAGTACTGACATGTTAATTCCTTTGTGTCTTCTATTGCAAATGGACAACAATCAATCAGTTACTGGTATGGAAAGAATATAGTGAAGGATGCATTAAAACTTCCATAATAGTCTTGTAATGAATTGTATTCAGGAGGGTTTTTAAAAATGTATAGTTTGGGAAGTTTTAAAGCTTGCTGCTTAAATCCGAAAGTGGAAATGCTGATAATGAAGAAATATGTGGATATAAAATATTTAAAAATTCTTAGCCTGTATAAATGGTGTTTTGCAGCTTTTTCTAAAACTTATTAATAATAGCTTAGATTGGATTCAAATGCTATATGGATATCAACTCATTTAATATTCTTAAGAACTCTGTGAAGTAGTTGCTACTATTTCTTATACTTTATAAATAAGGAAACCAAGGCAGAGAGATTAAGCGCAATTTCTCACTGACACTAAGTAGTGCTTGGATGCAACTCCTAGAATCTGGTTCTAGAGTCCATGTTCTTCACCACCATGTTATGCTGCCTCTAAAAGAAATAGGAGTTTTTAACATTGACTTAGTATTTTCATTATTCTAAATACCATCTCTCTTTTCCTGCTCATTTATTGAAAGAGACATTTTTCTTTTATATTTTTTTAAAAAGCTGTCATGGATGCACTGGTAGAAGATGATATCTGCATTCTGAATCATGAAAAAGCACATAGGAGAGACACAGTGACTCCAATCTCAATATATTCAGGAGATGAGTCTGTTGCTTCACATTTTGCCCTTGTCACTGCATATGAAGACATCAAAAAACGACTTAAGGATTCAGAGAAAGAGAACTCTTTCTTAAAGAAAAGAATAAGATTTTTGGAAGAAAAGGTAATTATTTTCTATTATATTTGATGACTTAAAGAATAATTCAGAATACTTGAAGTTTTAAATATTTTTCTATCCTGTCTTCCCTGGTTGTGCTGTTTCTAAGGTTAACTCACAGCTAGTCTCAAAACCCAGGACTTCTCATACTGTGCTTCACATATCATGTACAAGGTGAATATTTGTAGAATAGGATTTGGAATATATTTTTGGAATAATTTTTTCTTTTTTCAGATTGCCTTACCTTCCTAAATTGTATGTATTTTATTCAGGATTTTAAAATCTGTGCAACAAATGATATGCCAGCAAAGGAAATTAAATGTCAAAGGAGAAATCGCCTATAACATTGTTCAAATGTTTAAAAACATCTTCACCAGCACTGATATCCTCTTTACCTCAACTTTCTCTTTTGTTCGTGAACACACAGAATACTGCTTTTAACTTATAAAGGTCATCTGTTTACCTTTCTCCTGCAGAAATCTGACACTCTTAAATCTTGTAGAATATATAAGCTTGATAGCTGATTCCATTATAAATCATCATATCTACTTGGCTTTTTGTACTGGGAAATCTTTATCACTCATCCTTTTATTTTTTGAGTTTTAAAGTTTTAACTTAGCTTTATGTTTCTTCAGATTAGATCATTGTATTTGTATTTTATAAATAGCAGCTTCCCCAGTGGGGAAGGAAATAGATTCTTAGCTGCCAAGGAAATGAATTATCTTATTATAAAAACTTTAGGATGGGGCTTGGTAGAGTTTGATTCATCTAGGAGAAATAAGAGAAAGGAAGTCAACTGTAAAAATCATATTTTCTTTATATTCATATACATTGTCTTTAATGGTAATCAAATTTGTGATACAGTTGGATAGAGTGAGAAAAGGTAACATTTTGGATCTTGTAGTTATGTTTATTTTAAAATTAAGTAGAAAAATGTGATTTGGTATAGTTAACATTGGAAATATTTCTGTACTTTGTGACCAACAATCCTAGAATTTATATTCTGAAATAATATAGTATTTAATGAAGTACCACATTATTCTTCAAAAAGTCAAGCATACCTTAACTTGTCATTTTTTCTGATGGTGAAAATGAAATACTACTGGCTTGAAAAACGTCTAAGTATTATAAAAGAATGATGTACTCTTTTAGTATGATGAATTAATTTATGTTATAAAAAAACTGATTAAGTAAAAACATAAAATAGAAGACTTTAAAAATATTTACCTGTACTTTTTTTGCTTTCTTAATCAGTAAGGCTTACTTGTTAGAAGTAAATGTTTATTTAATTGTAGTCCAGGCTTTATCCCTGCATTACAAAGTAAGGTATGGAGCTGTCAGAAGACTGCCTTCTTTTTTGTTTTGTTTTATGTTAGTTTTGTAGAATATGATCTTTGAGCTTTCCCTTCTAATTTTATACCATTAGCTTCTAGGAGCTCGATTAGATGAAGAAACAAGTTCTGTGGGACGTGAACAAGTAAATAAAGCCTATCATGCATATCGAGAGGTTTGCATTGATAGGGATAATTTGAAAAGCAAATTGGATAAAATGGTAAGTTAGTTTAAAGTTAGAAATAAGAGAAATACATTTATTAAATAAAAAATTGAAAATATACATCATTAAGGCAAAAATAGGGATTTTTAATGGTGATATTTATTTCACCATTATTTCACCAAATAATGGTGATATTTATTTATTTCTGTACAAAAGAAATACATAGTATGTGATGATGTTTAGGAATTAAGTATATTTAACGCCATTAACTTATTTTGAAAAATCATGACATGGTAGAATTTGTCAATTTGTTTTTAAGAAAAAATGCCAGTGAATAGTATGTCCTAAGTTTGAAAAAGAAAAAAGGAAATTAGTGAAAAACTGGGTTTATCATCCCACCTTGCTTTTTTAAAGGCCTAAATTTGTTTTTTTTTCATCTACCTGAAAATTAATATATAACAACCTATAGATTTTATTGAATGTAATTTGGCATTTTCCCTACTTAACTAGAATAAAGACAACTCTGAATCTTTGAAAGTATTGAATGAACAGCTACAGTCTAAAGAAGTAGAACTGCTCCAGCTAAGGACAGAGGTGGAAACTCAGCAGGGTATGCCACTTATTTGTTACAAATACTATAATGGAATCAGTATAATTTTCCATTTATGTGTTATATCCATTATCAGTTTTCTGTATCTGTATGCTAAGGCCTTAACTTATTTTATAATTTTAGGCTTATATTAATTTCTCTGATCTGCTTTCACCAAAATATTAACTCCTTTAACTTTTCCGTAGATATAAGTTGTATTTTTCCTAGAGAAAATTTGATGGTTTTTATTCAGGGCTAGTTTGTGATGAAGTAGATGAAGAAAGGAGTCGAACTCCATCCTTATCAAAACATTTTGCCTGCTGGTATGTCCTGGCTTTTCCTTTTTGAATTTCTGAAGGTTGTTAAAATGTGCAGATGAGATGCTGGAGTAAATAAGTAGTTCTGGAGCGTATGGCTATTGGCCTGTTCCCATGAACATTCTGATGAGACAAGCTGAAGAGTAGGCCTCTGAGAGAGACCTTTTGATAGGAGTTTGAAATGAGCTCTCTTACAGTAGCTGGTTGGGGCTTTTTAGCCTATTTCTAGATAGACTAAAGAACTATATCAAAGGTAAATCGGTATCCAGTTGTATTGAGTTTCTGTAGTAGATGTTTATGAATAAGTTGTGTTTGACGTTATGTTCTAGGCCTGATGGTCATACTTTATATTCTTAGGGTACTAGATGGGAGTAATGAGAGACATGAGCTTCAGTTTCCTCACTTCATTTAATTTTTATCACTGTCTTAGCCTTGACTTATATATTATTGACTTGTCAACGGTTTTAGCATGTGTTTGATTAGTATCATATATTTTAAAGTTCCAGACTGACAAACTTGTACTTTAACCTAAACAGAAAATCAGGAATAGTGGTGATTAATACATTCTGAAATAAGATTGGTAGGTTTCTTATTCTCGTTAGCATAGGTCTTTGAAAGTAATTACTGTTTTTAAAAAACTGTTAGTCGTGCATGTTTTATATTAGTTTTTGTATTATCTACATTTTACTAGTATAATCTTCATGGAATTACAGCAGATGTAGAAAGCAGAAATAACAATTTTATTGTCCATTCTTTTTTTAGTGATAAGGAATTTAAATCCACCTTCATCAAACTGGGAGGTGGAAAAGTTGAGCTGTGACCTGAAGATCCATGGTTTGGAACAAGAGCTGGAACTGATGAGGAAAGAATGTAGTGACCTCAAAATACAGCTACAAAAAGCCAAACAAATGGTACTACAGAATTATTAAATTGAGAAATTCAGTATTCTTTGTATGCTGTCTATAGGGTTTATAATTAAGGATTAAATCATAGAGTTAAATATATTATTACTACCTGGAGAGTTAAATTCTCTGAAAAATTTACCTTTATCTTCCCTTTTAATCATTTGGTCTAAAATTTGGTATACTGTACACTTCTAGCATAATCCCAGAATTATAAAATTTTGTTTTAAAGAACTCATTTTAAAAAAGCTTTACTAGTTTATTTATTAATTTATTGAAGCTGTTCTTTTTAAACTACTTTTCCTTCAGTTTCCTTAAGTCATTTTTTTAATGTAAATTTTAAAGAGAACTCATTTTAAGTTTATCATTTTAATTTAATAATTTGATTACTATAGACATCACAAAAGACAATTTAGTTTTTAGAACTCTTAAAAAGAAAAAAAACTTGACAGGGCCTACTAATTTTCAAAAGTCTCAATACTTTTGGGGCAACTTCAATTTTCAGCAAATAGCTGAGATTTTAAGAATGGAGGGGGAAAGTAAAAACAAAAAAACCTGCTGAGCTGCTAAAGTATGGTTAGCTTGAAGTCATTCACTAAAACACAAGTTGCCTTTCAGGTCCTCACCAAGTCTGTTTACTAATACTTTACATTGGGTTCTAACAAAAATTGAATACAAGTTTTTAGATGTCATGACAGGTAGTGCTGAAGAGAAAAGAAATGGTAGAGAAAAAGGAGTGTGAGAGCAATGTACCAAATGCAAAGTTTAAAATAGTTACAAGAAAAGTTCAATAGTCTAGAGTTGGTCATATACACTGAAGTATTTTAAATTAGTTAATCAGTTAGATAATTATTTCTCAGCTTAACCATTTTGCCCATCACAGCATTCTAACCCCATTAAGGAGCTCTGTCACCTACCCCAGGTTCCTCTTGGGCTGCCAATAACTGATGAAGACACTACTTCCCATATTGCCTGACTGCCCGCCAAGACACTGCCTTTGAATCCCAATCGTCCTTAAATGGAACTGACAGTTCTTTCTTTATAATGTAGTCTTTATTGAAGGTGACCACCACTTACGGATGAGCCAGGCATTAAGAATAATAATAGTGTTCCAGCATGGCCTTGGCCAAATGAATTCTTCTCATCTGGACAATGAGAACTTGTTTTCAAGCCCCCAGAACTTTCAAAGGGGAAACACTACAGAGATTACTGTCAGTTTCTATTAGGGAAAAATAACTTTTTTTCCTGCTTAACATATGAAGTTAATTTCTGCCCCACTTTGAACCTGTGATTAGGTACAATTACTTTGAAGGCTTCAGGCATCCTGTCCCACGAGCTTAGATACCATAGCCCTTGAGAAGCTAGCTAGCTGGCTGGCTGGCTGGCTGATGTGCGTGCTTGCTTGCTTGTTTATTTATATATGTGTTTCTTAATCTTAATTAAAAAAATTTAATTCTAGTCTAATTAACATAGTGTCATATTAGTTTCTTGTGTACATTACAGTTAATCAACAGTTCTATACTAACTGCTCATCATGATAAGTATACTCTTAATGTCCTTCACATATTTCACCCATTCCCCCCACTTCCCCTTTGATAACCATATATTCATTATTTATAGTTAAGAGTCTGTTTTTTGGGTTGTCTCTTTTTTTTGTTGTTGTTCATTTGTTTTTTAAATTCTACATATGAGTGAAATCACGATATTGGTCTTTCTCTGACTGGCTTACTTTGCTTATTTGCATTATACTCTCTAGATCCATCCATGCTGTTGTGACAAGATTTCATTCTTTTATATTGCTGAGTAATAGTCCCGCGTGTGTGTGCGCGTGTGTGTACACACAGACTCATGGTAATTCTATTTTTAACTTTTTGAGCAACTTCCAGACTATTTTCAAAGTGGGTTATACCAGTTTGCATTCTCACCAACATGCATGAGGGTTCCTTTTCTTCCTCATCCTCATCAACACTTGTCTCTTGCGTTTTTTGATTTTAGCCATTCTGACAGGTGTCAGATGATCTCTCATTGTAGTTTTGATTTGCATTTCCCTGATGATTAGTGATGCTGAGCATCTTTTAATGTATCTGTTGGCCATCTATATGTCTTTGAACAGATGTCTAGTCAGGTCCTTTGTCCATTTTTAATTAGATTGTTTTTTAGGTGATGACTTGTGTAAGTTCTTTATATCTTTAGAATTTTTACCCTTTATCAGATATGTCATTTGCCACTATCTTCTCCCATTCAGTAGGTGTCTTTGAGTTTCATTGTTTCCTTTGCTGTTCAGCTTTTTATGTTGATGTTAGTCCTAGTGGTTTGCTTTTGTTTCCTTTTCCCTAGGAGACATATC
>JAPYYJ010003273.1:0-11762 GCA_028533885.1 Nasua narica | reverse complement strand
TCAGCGAGCTCTCCAGGCCACAGTGTCTCTGCTTTTTGTCTGTGCTGCTAAAAACCAAAGTGTCCTGCGTTGTGTACCCCACAGCAGCACTTTCAGCCCTCGCTTCCAGGTCCAGCCATGTCTCTGCCCTTTGTGCTTCTATAACCGCCAGGAAACCCCAGTTCGCACATGGACCCCTGCAGGTCCAGGTTTCAGTCTCGGGGGCTGCCCTAAAGTCCTTTCTCCGCCGCTGCCGTATGCAAGTCTGTGTTCGGTCCCCAGCATAGTAGGTTTTTGTGCTCCAAGGGCACAAGATCCCAGAGGCTCCTTCCACTTCATTTATCTTCCAATATCTGGCCACAGAATCACGGCTCCCTGCTTCATACCTTGAAACTAACCACCGGAGATATTCTGTTTGTAGAGCTCCAGGTATATCCTCGTATGTCTCAGGTTGATTTTGTGGGTATTCAGAGTGGTCTGGTAGATATCCAGCTTACTTCAGGGGACTGGTTGAAATAGGGTCCCCTATGCTCCACCATATTTGCAACCTCCCCAAACACCTTATTTTTGACTGCATTTTACAAACCCTTTGAAGTCCGTAAGTCCAACACTATGAGGGTTCTTGGACACTCACCTTATTAAAGATCAACTACAGAACAGAATTGGGATTTTTTTAAAAACAGATTTTTGATATGGAAAACTGAGTTAGTTATCCTATAATCTGAATTTTTAACTAGTAGATAAATCAATCTCCAGGTAATTCCAATAATTAATAATTCCAATATACTTAGTACTGGTCCAATATACCAGTACTAGATACTAAACTGGGAAAGGTTAGAATAAACTCTGTGGTGTTAGGCTGAAACTGAATGTATTGTGAGTTGTGAACTCATGGTTTACACACACACACACACACACACACACACACACACACATTTCCTAGCTTTGTTCCACTGAAACAGCCTAGAAACAATGATACTCCAGTAGTAAGGACCATATCTAGTGTCCAGATCCTAAATTCTTTTTTTAGGCTATATGCCCAACATGGAGATTGAACTCACAACCCCTAGATCAAGAGTCATATAGTCTATCAATAGAGCCAGCTAGGCACCCCCAGACCCCAAATTCTAAATACCATTTCTGCTATAAGGTACAGGGCTCCTGAAATTGCTAATTCCAGGACTAGGAAAGGGAAGTAAAAAATGATCCTGGATTTCCGATATTTATAAAAGGGACATCAGAGAGGGCTTTCTCTTTGCCCTGCTCTTTGCCATGTGAGAATATAAGATGGCGGCCATCTACGAGGTAGGAATGAGGTCTTCAACAGACACTGTGTCTGCCTGTATATTGATTTTGGACTTCCCAACCTCTGGAGCCGATTTCGTACTTATTTATAAAATATGGAGTGCTATCTATGGTACCTGTCATATGCCAATTAAAGCATATGCCTAATATTTGTATATGCACAGAATAAAGTCTGCAAGAATTTCAATCTTTCAAAAGGAATTAACTGTGGTTATAGGTAACTTCTAGTTTTTATTTTATATATACTTGTGTATTGCTTTCTTCTTTTTTAAGTCAAAAACACGTATTAATTCTGGATCAAAAAATAAAGGGAAAAAAACTTAGCTCACTAGAATATAGCAATGAGTTGACCTACAAAAAGTTATAAAGTTATAAAACACTACTTCTTGGGATAAATAAAAACCCATGTTATTACCTGGATTTCTCATTGGAATAGTTAGCAAGGCAAGGTACGGCAACAGCTGAGTTTGGAGGCATAAAGCTGGTAAGCAGAAGTCAGAAAAAAGTGCTTTTGCTGCCAAGCAATTTTCCCGATACTGTATAAATAAAAAAAAAAGATGAAATGAAAAGTAAAAAAAAATGGAGATGTATCCCTAGACAAACTGTTTACTATATCACAAATTGTGTTTATATACTACATACTTTTAAGAGTTTATCTAATTAGTTTTTTATAACTATCCTAGCCTTACCTAATAAAGCATTTTACCTATAAAACTATTTCCTATTTGACATAACAGCAATAAGATTTTTTAAGAGACTTAAAGGTAGAAAGAAAAAAAAATTAAAAACGAAAGGAATTTTGCTTATAAGCACACTTCACAAATTGTGTGAGGATATTGTTTCTCAGTAAAAAAATTTATTTTCTTTAGTTAACATGGGTACAATGCTAGGCTAAGGAGGAGAGAAGCACCATCTGACTTTAAGGACCTTACAGTTTGACAGAGCAAAATATGTATGGAACTATAAGGAAAATTAATATTCATATTTAAAGAGCAAAGCAAATCAATAAGGGACATAAATTGGTTAAAAGTCATGAAATTCTCCAAGAAATCTATTGGAAAAATATCTTAGGTAATGAATTACAGGCTCATATTTAGCCATATGATTTATGAACTGGAGGACATCTTAGAGATAACATAGTCCAGGTGCCACAAATTTGGATGCTGTAGGAGACAGGCAGGTACATAAATCAGTGCAGTGAGACAGCTGGGGAAAGTAGTACCCACCACACCCATCTTCGAGGGACAGATGCTACTTGGCTTGATCAGATTGCTGCCATGTAAAAACACAGACCAGTGCTGCCTTACTTTGCATTCTTACTCAGGAGAGTACAGGAATTCTGAGCCAGAAATCTGTATATGAATTTTAATTATCATACTCATTTTTATACTCATTTTTTAAATATGAAAATTCATGAAAAAAAATCTTTTTGTGTGCAGTATTCAAAGTGGGGGACCACCTACTTTTGATTGGTAATCCAATCCTCCACATTTAAAGCTGTGGAAACTAAGTGCACATGAGGTAAAATAACCCATCCAGACAGTTAAAGGCAAAGTGAGGATTTATTTTTTTTTTCGTTCCTCTTTTTTTTTTTTTTAAGTAATCTCTACACCCAATGTGGGGCTTGAACTCACAACCCTGAGATCAAGAGTCACATGCTCTTCCAACTGAGCCAGCAAGGTGCCCCTATTTTTAATTAAAATTAAAAGATATGGGGCACCTGGGTGGCTCAGTGGGTTAAAGCCTCTGCCTTTGGCTCAAGTCATGATCTCAGGGTCCTGGGATCGAGCCCCACATTGGGCTTTCTGCTCAGCGGGGAGCCTGCTTCTCCCTCTCTCTCTGCCTACCTCTCTGCCTACTTGTGATCTCTCTCTGTCAAATAAATAAATAAAATCTTTTAAACTAAGAGATAATTATAACAATACTGTGAATTCAGTAATAGTCAAATAAATAAAATACGTGCTTTCAAACTTTTAGTGTTTTTTCCTTAAAAATAATAAGGCAAGAGCACCCTTTTTATGTCTTACTATAATTCTAAAAAAATTGCAGGTATTAGTAACTATTTCTTACTTATAATAAAAAAACTTCTTTAAAACATAAAAAATATCTACTTTATTGAAATAGAATTCACATACCATAAAGTTTACCTATTAAAAAATTCTTTTTTTACCTTTTTATTTATAAGAAACCACTGGGGTTTGTGCAAGGGTCGAAAACTTGATCCTCCTCCTTGGCAATGAGCAAATCCTCGGGCTTTGTTGGAATGTATTACACCTCGCGTAGCTATGGATGTACTATATTGCCTGAGTAAAGAGCGTGTCTAAAAAGGAGACAAAATGTAGAATAAAGAAAATAAGAGACTTACAATGCAGTGCTACTACTGGTACTGCTGACACCAAAAAACCACTAATCATATTTACTTAATGTATGTTCACCTTTTTTTTAGTATTTATTAATTTATTTGAGAGAGAGAGCATGCACATGTGCAATTCGAGGGAGAGGCAGAGGGAGAGAATCTTCAAGCAGACTCTCTGCTGAGTGCGGGGCGGATCCCTGAATGCGGGGTGGAACCCTGAGTGCAAGGCTCGAGCCCGTGAACCAGGAGATCACAACCGGAGCTGATACCAAGAGTTGGATGCTTAACCAACAAAGCTACCCAGGCCCGCCTAATATATGTTCACTTTTTCCAATATTACCAAAGCCCTGAAAATAATATGCTACAAAATTACTTAAATCAAATTCAACTGAGACACAACAGTCAACCGGTATGTGTGAACTCTGAATGGATCTTGGATGTGGATGGTGAAAACAACTTAAAGTACATTTTTTTAAGGATTTTATTTATTTATTTGACAGAGAGAGACACAGCGAGAGAGGGAACACAGCAGGGGAGTGGGAGAGGGAGAAGCAGGCTCCCTGCCGAGCAGAGAGCCTGATGTGGGGCTTGATCCCAGGACCCCGGGATCATGACCTGAGCCAAAGGCAAGACACTTAATGACTGAGCCACCCAGGTGCCCCAAAATACATTTTTTTTAAAAAAAGATTTTATTTTCTATTGCTTCTTAACCTTTTGGCTAAGATCAAGATTTAATTTTTAATTAATCTCTACACGCAATGTGTGGCTCAAACTAACAACCCTGAGATCAAGAGTTACACACTTTACCAACTGAGACAGCCAGGTTCCCCTTAAAATACACTTTTAAGACAACTGAGGAAATCAAAATAAGGATAGTATGTTACTGATTTAATGCTATTTTCCTTAAGTGTGATAAATGCTGTGTGGTTGTAACAGGGCAATGTCCTTATCCATGCTTAAGTATTAAGTGACAAGATATTTCTAATTACTTTCCAATTATTGGGCCAAAACAAGTATGTAAGCACAGAGAAGTTAAGCAAATATGGCAAAATGTGAAAAACTGGTGAAAAAAAGCTAAGGGTACATAGGCATTCATCATACTATTCTTTCAGTTTGTCTATAGGTTAGAAAATTTCAAAGTAAAAAATATAAGAAAAATTAAGCAGGGATGCCTAGGTGGCTCATTTGGTTAAACCAGTGCCTTCAGCTCAGGACATGGTCCCAGGGTCCTGGGATCCCACAACGGGCTCCTTGCTCAGCAGGGAGCCTGCTTCTCTCTCTGTCTCTGCCTGCCATTCTGCCTGCTTGTGCTCTTTCTTTCTCTCTCTGACAAATAAATAAAATCTTAAAAAAAAAAAAGAAAAATTAAGCAAATGCAATTGATGAGTAGTGAAACTCTAAATATAACACAGAAACCATATCATACATGTTTTTATTGTATCTTTCCTAATTTTAATTATTATGCTATTTCAACACTTATAATACAGAAACATTAACATATTAAAAGTGTTGTGCTAAAGAACTTTCTGTAACAGAAATGTTCCGTTATTTAACAAACTGTTCAACACAATAGCTGTTCAACACAGTAGTTTCTAGCCACATGTAGCTATCAAATGCTGGAAATGTGGCTAGTGTGACTGAGGAACTGAATTTTAAACTAAATTAAGTTTAGTTTAACCTAATATAAATAATCATATGTCACTAGTGGCTAATACATTGATCAGAGCAGTGTTAAAACATTATAGAAAAATACAAATTTGGGGCACCTGGGTGGCTCAGTGGGTTAAAGCCTCTGCTTTCGGCTCAGGTCAGGATCTCAGGGTCCTGGGATCGAGCCCCACATCGGGCTCTCTGCTCAGTGGGGAGCCTGCTTCCCCCTCTCTCTGCCTGCCTCTCTGCCTACTTGTGATCTCTCTGTCAAATAAATAAATAAAATCTTTAAAAAAAAAGAAAAATACAAATTTTATAGTGAATAATTTCAAACTTGTAAAAAAATTTATTTAAAAGGTAAAAGTACAAAAAGTATACTTCTTCCCCTTTTACTTTTCAGTGGTTGTCAAAACTTCTGAATATATATTAATTTTATAATCAGAAAATAACTTTAGAAAAAATTAGTGTTATCATCAAAAAAGTCAGATTAATAACTGTCATTACAAACACTGGATTGGATGAATTTTTTTAAAAGATATTATTTATTTATTTGACAGAGAGAGACAGAGAGATTACAAGTAGGCAGAGAGGCAGGCAGAGAGAGGGGGAAGCAGGCTCCCTGCTGAGCAGAGAGCCTGATTTGGGGCTAGATTCTAGGACTCTGAGATCATGACCTGAGCTGAAGGGAGACGCTTTAACCCATTGAGCCACCCAGGCGCCCCTGGATTGGATGAATTAAATTTTATTATTGCTATTAAGAAGTTACATAAGGGAAAAAAAAAAAAAAGAAGTTACATAAGGGGTCCCTAGGTAGCTCAGTCAGCTAAAAGTCTGCCTCTGGCTCACGTCATGATCCCAGGATCCTGGGATCAAGTCCTGCATTGGGCTTTTTGCTCAGCGAGGAGTCTGCTTCTCCCTTTGCCCCTCTCCCCAGCTTGTGCTCTCTCTCTCTCAAAAATAAATAAATAAAATCTTAAAAAAAAAAGAAGTTACATAAGATGTCAAATAATGAGGAGTAAAAAGTAAACTCTCTGAATTCTGAGGAAAAATTCATAAACAAAAACAGTTAAGTTAAATGGTCTTACATTCCAGTCACCACTGAGGATATCTGCAAAACTCAGAAAGTCACTGGCTCTCACAAGATCATCTACTTCCACGAAGAAATCTATGTAGTTTTGGTGAAGATATAAATTAAATAGCTCTCCTGGCATGTGTGACATTTCTACTACTTCCTATAAAAAGAAGCATATACATAAAATTTAGGTAAAATGAAGTGGTTAAATGTACATACGCATAAATGTCAATAATATATATCCTGTAAAAAGTACCAAATATTATTAAAGACTTTACCTCAGGTTGAACAAGTAAGGTATCCCGCTCATACTCCGATAAATGCGAAGGCAACCGAGGGGAATTTAATTCTGTTAAAGATGCTCCTATAAAAAAATTTCTGGAATTATTAAAAATAGCACCACCTACAATTTCACAGAACCACTCACTTGAAGGTTTTTTCAACACTTTAGACACATAATATCAAACATATTAAGCAAGATGTTAAAAATAAAAAAAACAAAGTAACTGGAGGCTTATGTGAGTTGCCTATTACAGTGTCCTGCTGCTGTATATATATAGAGTTGTCTCATTATCACTGTTCTTAACTCAAATTAGAATTGATACCTGGATTATGGCTTTTCTAGAAATAAAATACTCCAACTCTCAAAGCACTCCGCAGCATTTCACCTTTTCAGTTCTGCACTGCTTTCTTCTTTTGTTTTATTTTAAAGATTTTATTTATTTATTTGACAGAGAGAGACATAGCGAGAGAGGGAACACAAGCAGGGGAGTGGGAGAGGGAGAAGTAGGCTTCCTGCGGAGTCAGGAGCCCAATGCAGGGCCTGATTCCAGCAACCTGAGATCGTGACCTGAGCTGAAGGCAGATGCTTAACAACCGAGCCACTCAGGCATCCCATGCTTTCTTCTTCTGATTCTCATTCTCAGTATAAAGATCTTTACTGTTTTCTTTACTATGTAGAATGAGGCTGCCTTCTACATGAGAAAACAGAAACCCTGTTTCCTGATTCAAGAAGTTATAAATGAATGTTGAGAAGGAAAACAAAGAGTAGAAGGAAAAAAATCAGTGGGAATAGCCACTGAGATTCAGAGGTAATAGACCCAAGGACAGAGGTGCATCTTCACTTCCATCTAAGTGTGCCTGTTTCATTTTCTTCGGGTGGCATGAAGGTTTCCATTTTGAAATCCCAAATTTTCACCTGGAAAGAAGAAACTGAGAGATATTAGCCTAAAATAAGAAGGATGCCTGGAGTCAGAAGACAATGAAGCAGAAGTAGACAACATAAGACAAAGAGGCAAGGAAGATAAGGAGATGGAAAATAGGTATGGGAGGCACTCGCGAGTTTTATAGGAAGAAAAAAGTTGTTTAAAACAGCTGGGTTTTGGGCAACCAAAAAATAGTCTCAGATAATAGTAAGAGATATGATAAGCCTGAAGCTTCAATCAATGTCTGTTCACATACTATTTATGACCCACTGAAGCAGCTGTTTTACAAGAGTTTTGAAAAACTGAGAGGGAAAAAAAAAAAGAGAGAGGAAATTGAGGACACGACACACAGAACTTGTCTCAATGGTCCATGATGATTATTTACTTTGTGCTATAACAGATAAAACAGTTCCCAATTATGGCAATAGTTTCCTTCAAAATTTTGTTTAAGAATTGTTTCAATCTATATAAAGGCATGTCAGATCCCGACTCCACCTTCCCAATCCTAATTCTCTTCCTTCAGGATCAGCACACTAAGAACTGGTATTTTCTACATGAAAAAACCAAAGTCTGAGATTTTATTGAAAGGAAAAACAATCTGGGAATTAAGAGGTCAGTGATCTGGGTGGAGAGACTGAAGGGAAGCAGGCATTAAAGAAGGAAAAGGGAAAAAGAATATCCCTGGTTGGGGAGAAAGCAGGTAGTAAAGAGAAATGTTAAAGACAGCCAGAGAAGCCTGAAGCTACCTGGCAATTTGCCTAGGGTTTTTGTCCAGAGTTCAAGCCAAGAGGGTTTTGGGCTACCAACACCTGCCACTAAAATTCTAGAGAAATTGATGTCTTACCTGCAGCAAACTATACTTTTAAAGATTGACAGACATGGATATAGAGTCTACAGTAGTTTTCATATTTAGTCCTGTCCTTAGTCCAAAAACACTCTAAGTACCTTTACCTGCTATGTCTTAGGCCTTGCCAAACAGTATCACACCTAGCCCTAGCTGCCAAATATGTCACATTTCCAAAAACTAGTATTTAATTTCAGTTGTAAGACTAATGCCTAACAGATTTAAAAAAAAATGTAAGATTTTCTTACTTTTGCAATATAGTATTTTCCCCAGAGCTCTGAAGAGAAAAAGAGAAACATCTTTGCCACCAATAGCTTGGACCTCTTGGTTTTCAAAAACCCTTTCAGTTTTTTTTCTTTGTTTTGATTTTGACAGTGCAGCAGCTGATTTTATTGAAGACATTCCTTTCTTTCTTGGCCAGAAACGGTTTTCTCCTAAATAATACACACCCAAGAGACAATATTGAAAACAAAATTAAAATACGAAAAATAAGACTGACATTTTATATAGTTACACTAAATAGTCTAATTTAAATACACTTTTTCTAATAAACTGTAATTATAAAATATGTGAACTGAGCAACCATCGTGTTTGGGTTGCTACGCTATTAAAATGGAATAAAACATCATCTGAAAGTACCTCATGACACAGATTTTAAATTTTCACCCACTGAAATGACACATTCTCTAATACAGGCTTATCATGTTGATTCCCACAGCACTGCTTGTGCAACATACTGTTCTTGGTGCATGATAGGTATTAGCCAAATAAATCCTCAAAATAACTTGATTAAGGGAGAACTCTTATTATACACATTAAAGATAGGAGATTTAAAGAGATTAAGTAACTACCTCAAGGTCATCAGCTACTAAGTGATACGAATCCAGGCAGTAGAGTTCTATAGTGCATGTTCAACAACTATTCTGTGTTACCTCTCTACTGCTTTGGTCTTCAATTTACGAATATGCCAGTGTTGAAATTTCATTGGTAAATCTACTGTTCAAAACTCAGAATGCATCACTTAAGTAGCCTAGAAGAGCAGAAAGAACTAGGATCTGGGTTTGATTCTTATTATTTCCTATCTCATTAAGCTGGTCAAGAATTAAAGGAATCAATATATGATTGCTAATACAGTTCTTGACCCACTCAAAAAATATTATTTTCTTCCCTTTAAAATTTCTGAGCTCAGAGAAATAATGTTATACGTGACAGGATAGCAAACTGGCCTACTTCAGCCTTCCCAACCATAATTCCAGTAGTGAACCTAAGCACCATCTACATTTATGTTTTACAGGAATATGTACAATTCTGATTTCAGTTGTATTAAGCTGCTTATTTACTTTTTTCTACAGTTATTTTGAAAAACAAAGATATAAACTAAACGAACAGGTTATACTTGTAAGTAGATGCTAGAATTTCAGGTGGATTTTGAGAGATCCAAAGATGGTTTTTAATTTTTCAAGGTCAATTCCTCAATGTGAAACATCAAGTAGGGTGCTTGTTAAAAACTGTCTGACGAGGACCATATACAAGAAACCATGTGCTATCTCTCTATATACACATATATTTTTAAAATTTTATTTGAGAGTGCGTGCAGGTACATGAGTAGGGGGAAGGGCAGAAGGAGAAAATCTTCACGCAGACCCCCTGCTGAGCACCAAGCCCCACATGGGGCTCCGTCCATGACCCAGGAGAACATAACCTGAGCCAAAACCAGGTCGCTCAACCTACTGAGCCAACCAGGCACCACTTCCCCCTTCGTTTTCCTTTGTTTTTTAAGTAGGCTTCATGCCCAAAATGAAGTCCAACACAGGGGCTTAAACTCAGGACCCTGAATTAAGACCTCAGCTGAGATCAAGAGTCAGATGCTTAACCAACTGAGCCACTATGGCACCCCTGTGCTATCTTTTTCATATAGCATGACATTGTACCTTCTTTACAATAAAGGTAAATCAATTTATTAAATCTATCATATATAAAATAAAAATAGGGCACCTGGGTGGCTCGGTCGGTTAAGCATCTATCTGCCTTTGGCTCAGGTCATGATCCCAGAGTCCTACGATTGAGTCCCACATCAGGTTCTGTGCTCAGCAGGGGAACCTGCTTCTCCCTCTCCCTCTGCCTGCAGCTTCCCCTGCTTGTGTACACACTCTCTCTCCCTCTCTCTGTGTCAAATAAATAAAAATCTTAAAAAAAAAATTAAAAATGCAAAGGTAAACCTATGTGAGCACAATACTATATATTTCCTAAAGATTTATTTTGGAGAGAGCACACACACATGCACTCAGTGGCGAGAAGGAGAGAGAAAACCTTAAGCTCCATGCTGGGCATGGAGCCCCACGTGGGGCTTGATCTCAGGACCCTGAGATCATAAACTGGGCTGAAATCAAGAGTCGAATGCTTAACTGACAGAGCCATCCAGGTGCCCTTCAGCACAATGCTATTAAAATTCATTAACAGCTGACCATTTATTGACTTCTTAATATATATCAAGCATTGGAATAAACACTCAACAAGTATTAACTCATTTTTCACACAACTCTGTAAGAGAGATTCTCATATAAAAGGTGAGAATATGCAGGCACAAAAATGATTGTCATTTGCAAGATTCTTCACCAGTAAATGGCACAGCCAGAAATTTCACCCAGGAAGTCTCATCCAAATTAACTTTAAAAAGTAAAGTAGCAAAAAATTTAATTAATTAATTAATAATAAAAAAAAGTAAAGTAGCAAACCACCTAAACGAATCAGGTTTGTCTCAGGTATATAGGTACGTACATAAAATGACATATTCACAGAGGTGTGTGTATGCATGTGTACATACGTTATTTTACAGAACAGTCTCAAAAAGAATAGTAGCGATATATATCAATTATAAGTTAAAATATGTTTAGTTTGACTTCAATTTATGAACTAAGAGAACATCAGTCACCTGAACAATGGGTAAGAATTGGTTTCTCATAGTTACCTTTTGAAGAAGAAAACTGGAGGCTGTTTATTGCACTTCTGATATCACCAGAACACCCTTGACAGAGCAACTCTAGAGAACTTTTATCAGGGACAGTAATATTTCCTCCATTCTAAAATGAAAAAAGTTAAAGTTTAAAAAACTAGTTTCTAAAACCAAAAAAAAACAGCTCCCCATTCTCTAAACTAAATGAAAAAGTACATTAGAATCTTTTAAAGTTAGATGCTAAAAAGCTTCCATGTTAAACGCCAGTCTGCTCAGGAATGTCAATGACTTACCACAGCTTAAGATAAATTCTCAAGAGTATAAAATAATTTCACTTGTTTACTTGGACTAGGTTATATCTTGAAATTCTCTTACTATAAATACATATGTATATATAC
>JAPYYJ010003272.1:0-11763 GCA_028533885.1 Nasua narica | reverse complement strand
GAAGAAGAAGAACCTAGCAGAATGAACCCCAAGAATAAGATTTATGTAATACCAGAACAAAAGCAGATACGTTGAAACACTGACAGAGGGATAAGATGGGAGGGTGGTTATAACTCCTTGCAGGCGATGAAGGTTATTTCAGGTCCTCCTGGGTTTATAGTTGTATTAAACCTCTCGTTGTAATGTTAAGTAGTTAAAAAAAAAGATAAAAGAAAAAAGAATTGTGAAAGCAAGTGAAGACTAAAATAAAATAAAAAAAGAGAGAGAATAAGAAAGAGAAAACAAAAACAAAAACAAACTTGTATTTATGAAATATACAGGTTTGAAGGTATTATCAGGAGCTTAATATATTGATTTCCCTTGGCGTTGTGGGTTTAAAATTTTATGGGGACCCTGTGGTTATAGTCCTTTTGTTTTTTGGTTGGTCTTCTGGGGGAGGGGCCTGCTGCATTGTTTACCAGTCAGTCTTGCTTGGGTTGAGTCACCCTGCTCCCCAGTCAAGGGGCTGAGCTCTGTGGAAATCAGTTTCTCAGTCTTTCGCTCTCTGAAGGTTTTTGGCCTTTTGTAGCTTTTTCACCTTTTCAGAAAGTCCAAACAATGAATCTGCCCAGAAGCACTCAGACCAGAGGTCCTAGGGTCTAAGATGAGTTTCTTGTAGACAGCATATCAATGGGTCTTGTTTTTTCATCCATTCTGATACTCTGTGTCTTTTGATAGGGGCATTTAGCCCGTTTATATTCAGGGTAACTATTGACAGATATGAATTTAGTGCCATTACATTGCCTGTATGGTGACTGTTAACTGTATATTGTCTCTCCTCTTTTGTGGTCTCTGTTCCTTTTAGGCTCTCTCTTTGCTTAGAGGATCCCTTTCAATATTTCCTGTAGGGCTGGTTTGGTGTTTGCAAATTCCTTTCATTTTTGTTTGTCCTGGAAGCTTTTTATCTCTCCATCTATTTTCAGTGACAGCCTAGATGGGTATAGTATTCTTGGCTGCATATTTTTCTCGTTTAGGGCTCTGAATATATCATGCCAGTCCTTTCTGGCCTGCCAGGTCTCTGTGGATAGGTCTGCTGCCAATCTAACATTCCTGCCTCTGTATGTTACCGATTTCTTGTCTCGAGCTGCTTTCAGGATTTTTTCTTTGTCACTAAGACTTCTAAGTTTTACTATTAGATGACAGCGTGTAGACCTATTTTTATTGATTTTGAGGGGGGTTCTCTGTGCCTCCTGGATTTTGATGCTTGTTCCCCTCAGCAGATTAGGGAAATTCTCTACAATAATTTGTTCCAATATACCTTCCACCCCTTTCTCTCTTTCTTCTTCTGGAATCCCAATTATTCTAATATTGTTGCGTCTTATGGTATCACTAATCTCTCGAAGTCTTACCTCGTGGTCTAATAGTTGTTTGTCTCTCTTTTTCTCAGCTTCTTTATTCTTTGTCATTTGGTCTTCTAGGTTGCTAATTCTTTCTTCTGTCTCATTTATTCTAACATTTAGAGCCTCCATTTTTGTTTGAACTTCATTAATAGCTTTTTTGATTTCATCTTGGTTAGATTTTATTTCTTTTATTTCTCCCGAAAGGGATTTTATTTCTCCCGAAAGGGATTCTTTAATCTCTTCCATGCTCTTTTCGAGCCCAGCTAGCAATTTGATAACTGTCATTTTGAACTCTATTCCGACATATTACTGATTTCTGTACTAACTAGGTCTCCAGTCGTTGGTACTGTCTCTTGTTCTTTTTTTTTTGTGGTGAGTTTTTCCGCCTTGTCATTTTATCGAGCTAAGAATAGATGAGTGAGAGAGAAAAGTACTCTGGAGTTCCACAGTTGTCACTGATTGATGAACTTGGTCTTGGCTGGATATTCTCACTGATCTTCTGGGGAGGGGCATTTACAATTTGATTCTCAGATGTCTTTGCCTGAGGCAGAATTGCCCCACCCTTGCCCAGGGAGGAGCCAAGCAATTCCCTCAGGTTCGCTCTAGGGAGTCTTTGTTCCCTTAGCGCTTTCCGTACCGCCCTGGAGGCTGGGAATGCAAATGGCGGCTCCCAGTCTCCGCGGGAGGAGCTGAGCACTGGAGTCCCTGCTCCTCAGCGTGCCCTCAGAGGAAAGTAGTCAATCACTCCCGTCTCCCGGGTCTGCACAAGCTCCGAGCTCAGCCACCGGTGGCAGCGTGCCTCTATCTCTGGCACACAGCCCCGTCTGGAGTCTCCAAACCCAGCAGATTCCTGTTGCGCGCTGCCACGCCACTCCTCCCCAAGGAGGAAGGAGGGGGTCTCTCCGGAATGCCTTATGTGGTCCCCGCTCGAAAGGCCACGGCCACGGTCTAGGGTAAGCCCCAGCTGAAAATGCACTGCGCGGCTCTTTCTCTGCGACCGGCTTCTCTGTCCTGATATCTGGGAGCTCTGCCTCACTCAGACAACCCCCCCCCCATCTCTTTATGATCTCACGGGTCCTGAAACCACTCTGTTCCTGCAAGGGCCAGACCTCCGGCCTAGCCTCTGGAGCAATGTCCCTCAGTGGAGCAAACTCTAAAAGTTCCGATTTTGTGCTCCGCGGCTCTGCGGCTGAAGGGAGCCAGCCCCTCCCCCCGCAGTCTCTCTTCCCGTCACTTTGGAATCACTTTTCCAAACGTCCTACCTTTTGGAAAGTGGTCGATTTTCTGCTCCTAGAATTGCTCTTCTTCCTCTCTTCTCTCTCCTGTTGAGTATGCTGGCTTTTAGAATGATTTAATAACTATCTAGATGAACTTCTGGGATCCGACTCTATCTCAACCTCCTACTTCTCCGCCATCTTGCTCTTCCCCCCCATAACTATAACTTTTATCACCCCTTATTTCAACTGGGTTTTTCATATTGCCAGGTAGTCCATCTTTTTTTAAAAAGTGGAATTTGATACGATAAAGCCAAATGACAATTTGCTTCTCCATCAATATTCTTTTAAACCTACTATGTGCGACAAGTTCTTTAGCATGAAATTTTTCAAATCACACTGAGACAATAAAAAACATCTGGTAACTATAGATATACGTAACAGTTTAATTTTAACAAATAACAATTCAATATCATATAATGACAAAAACTCTGATATTCATTTTAAATTTATCCCTCCCTCATTCCTGGCTTTTTTTCTACCTCAAGCCTGTTCTTAGAATTAGGAAAAATTGGGACTCTTCTTTCTTTCTCTGATTTTCCTCATTTTCTTTAGTTGTAGATTTCCAACTGTGATTTGGAAGAGTTTGGGCTCAAAAAAGTGATGGAGAGGAAAAAGATCTTTTTTGCTTGTTAATATCATCATATCGCATTAATGTTCTCTTGATTTGAATGGTTTCAAAAACCTGGACATCTTGAAGTGTTCTGTTGGTTTGTCAGAGATACCCTATCCTTGGTAATTTTTCCCCTGCCTTTCCTTTAATATAAATAAAGCCTCTTTTGGCTGGACTCTTCTGATTCACTTTTGTCCTCTGGTATTTGTTGGCTCACCTAGATGCTCTCCTGAGATCCCATTGCTTATTTAGAAAGGTTTCTTAGACAAAATGCCTTCAAGATGGCCCCAAATGGCTCTCTCTCTCCTACTTTGCTCATGTTTAATATACACAAAATACGTTTCCTTTAATCCAATAAGTTCTGGGACTGCAGATCAATTCTAATAAATTCTTCTTTCTCTACCATCAGAGCACAAGGCAGGGAGTCATTCATGTAAGTGATGAATCAATCAAACAATAATTCCCACTGACCCTCACTCTAGGAGACAAACATTAAACTCTCCTAGTAATCTCCCTAAGGGTCTCCTCTAAAATTCTTTAACTTTCATTCTTTTATATCTTAAAAAGAGCTAAAAACCACAACATTCTTTAAAGAATTTCCCTTGTAGTACCTAGAGAAGTTTTCTAATACCTGCAAATAGATGTGGGATAAGTGGACATCTATTATTTTGTACTTGGCCTTTTGCATCTTTAGCTAAAATAGACTCAGAAAAGATTCCCATTTTGATATCTTTTTCATATGTTACTCACTCACAGAGCCTTGAAATTCTCAGCAACTATTTTTTAAAACAACTTTATTGAACCAAATTTTACTTATTGTAAAACTCACCCATTTCAAGTGTGCAAAATATTAATTCTACTAACTTACACAAATGGTTCACCATCATCATAAATTAGTTTCTGCATTTTATTCTTCCAGTAAATCCCTTATGCCATTTATAGTTAATTCCTGTTCCTAGCCATAGCCTCAGGTTACTACTAATTTGCTTACTATCTATAAATTTGCTTTTTGGATATTTCATAAAAATTAATTGTATAATACATGGCATATTGTGTCTGGCTTCTGAGTTTTGAGATTTATTCATGAAATAGCATTCATCAATATTTTTTCTCTGTTGTTGAATAATATTCCATTTTATGGAGATATTTTATATATTAGCTATCCATTAACCAATTGATGGTTATTTCCAAATTTTATTATTATGAATTATGATACTATAAGAATTCCTGTGTTAAGTCTTTGAGTGGACATATTGTTTTTTCATTTATCTTTCTTATGTACTTTTGAGTAAAACAACTCATAGGTAGTTTTATGTTTAACTTTTTTTTAAAAATTTTATAGATTTATTTGACAGAGAGGCAGTGAGAGAGGCAACACAAACAAGGGGAGCAGCAGAGGGAGAGGGAGAAGCAGGACCCCTGCAGTGTAGGGAGAGCCTAATGTGGGACTCAATAAATTTTGATATGCAGCTTTTATTCTACTGAGAGTTACCTTAAACTGAAGAAATAGAAAACGGTATAGAAGATTTATTTGATTCTTAGCAAAAATTGTGCTCCTGGTGGCAACACCCAATCTTTCCTCTCAAAGTGTTGTAATGGAGGTTTCCTAAAGGGCCAAGAGTTCTCCCCTCAAGCTGTAAAGAAGGATAACATCTGAAAGAAGTTGAGGATTCTTGAAATATGAAAGGGATGTGGAGAAAGGAAATGTGGATAGGAAGGGAAGAGCATCAGAAAGAGAGAACTAGAAGTAAAGGTGTGCTAACTGATGAGTTTGGAGAAAATCATGTAGGAAGGGGGAAAAACATGTCGGAAAAGAAGAGAGGGGGGGAAAAGGAGCTGGTGAAAGCTCTGGCAAGCCAGAGTTGCTGAATCTAGAAAAGCCAGGTCTACTTATGGTATGAAAAATGCGAAATGGTGACTCTTGCTGTGGAATATATTCTTGCTGTGGAATATTGATCCTGCAATGTACCCTATGACATTAACTGAAACTATAATCAGTTAAGACAAATGGTGAAATATAAATGAATTGGGGTATAGAGTTAATATCCAAGACTAGCAGACAATTGATATTCTTTGGTAAGGAGGTAATGGAAATTCAGTTTATGTTTTTAACATTTACCTTTAAATATCTGTAATTACTTTATATTTTTAATTTAACTGATTGATAAATCTAGTTGTAATTTTGCTTATAGTATGCTAATTGAGTTATTTTTAATGGTTCTTTGATTTTGAGGTGTGAATTTGAGAGTTCTAACTAAAACTATTTGGAACTAAAATACCTGAATGTGGACACACTGTTCTGAAAACACTGTATTTCTGCACCTTATTTGTGCAAAGGTAAATCATTACCTCAATTTCTACAAAGACAATTATTGATATATTATGGAAAATAATTATATGATCTGACAAGAAAAGTTACTTATTTTACACTACTGCTAATATAATTTGAATAAACTGTTCAGGAAAATGAGAAGTTTATAGAAGTGTGGGCCATCATCACTGGGCAATATTATTTTCAGCTTTCCTTTATGTAAAAAAGTTACCTGTTATTTTTTTTATAAGATTGTATTTATTTATGAGAGAGAGAGTGAGAGATAGAGAGAGAGGAGAGGAGAGCAAGTGACAAGGGAAGGACAGAGGGAGAGAGAGAGAATCCCAAGCAGACTCTGCACTGAACACAAACTCTTCACTGTGCTTGGAGCCTGACTTACGGTCCATCTCACAACTCTGAAATCATGACCTGAACTGAAACCAAGAGTTGGACATTCAACCAAATGAGCCACCCAGATGCTCCTATATACTATTTTTAAATACTTGCCACATAGCTCAGGTAGAAATAGTTGTGTGTTTTGGTAATAAAATAGTCTACATTAAATGTATGTAAACTACTCTTTGAGAATTTGGTATTGCTGATAAAATGTTATCTCAATATTTTATTTTTTTTAAAGATTTTATTTATTTATTTGACAGAGAGATAGCAAGAGCAGGAACACAAGTAGGAGGAGTGAGGGAAAGTGGGCTTCCTGATCAGCAGGGAGCCTAACGTGGGACTTGATCCCAGGCCCCTGGGATCATGACCTAAGCCAAAAGCAGGTGTTTAATGACTAAGCCCCACAGGTTCCCCCGTTTAACTTTTTGAGCACTTACCAAACTATTTCCCAATATAACTGCCAGATTTTTCCATTCAACAAGAATATATGAAGGCTCTTGTTTCTTTACATCCTTGTCAACACTTGTCATCATCCGTTTTTTGCTTAGTTTTTATTATAGCTATCCTGGAGGGTGTGAAGTGGTATCTTCTCATGGTTTTGATTTGCATTTGCCTATCGACTAATGATGTTGAGTATTATTTAATATGCTAACTTTACATTTATATATCTTCTTTTGTAAAATATCTGTTAATATTTTTACTCAGTTTTTATTATGCTGTTGTCATCTTGAGTTGTAACCACTTTTTGTATATTTTGGATACAAATCTTTTACCAGATATCTGCTCCCAGTCTGTTGCTTGTCCTTAGTAGTTACTTTTCTATGATACTCAAATATTTAGTCCTACCATCCACTTTATCTTCCCATCATGCTGAGGAAAATTAACTTCCATTTTCCAAAGAATCTACATGCCATCAAACTATAACATTAACTTAGTTTAATCCCAATGTACTGAGACACATAATTGCATTTTCATCTATGATTTCCAAGTTCTTCCTGTTAAAAGGTATTGACTCTTCTTCGTTTTCAATTTATTCTCTTGATCTTGTCCTTTTCTGATGTCTCTTACCTAAATCTATGTACTGGTCCCCTGTCATCTCCTATTTCTTGAAGTTTTCTGACCAATTTAATTGCTTCCTATTAGAGTTCAAATACACTTTATTCCCTCCTGTTTCCTTTTTTAATGCTAAACTAAACTCCTTCAGCTCCACATCTTCCTATAAACATAGATATCTCTTTTTCCTTTTATAATAAGTCCTTTCATTATTTTTTATACTTGATTCCCAGTTACTCAGCTTTCATGATCTCTTCAACCTAATGCTGCTAGTTCTACTATAGCAGTGAAATATCTCTAAAAAATCATTAATAAACTCTTTTCATTGATAAAACAGTACATAATTTTGTTTTCATTTTATTTTACCTTTATCAGTATGTGATAATATTGAATTATCTCACTTAATTTAATTTCCAAGATACATCTTTCTAATTCTCTTCTCCCTTCTGCCCTAGTACTTCTTCTATATGAACTTCTTTTCAAGCTCACCACATAAAACTGGTATTGCTTATAATGTCCCATTTCTTCTCAGTTTACACACTCTTTACTTACATGATTTAAGTTATATATATTCTGAAGTCTATCAATTCTGTATTTTTAATATAAATCTCTTTACCAAACTATAGTAAACTTTACAATCAGCTACCCATATCTATTTGGATGTCATTTAATCACCACAAATTTCTCATTTCTCCAAACAGAACTCATCACCTACACTCAGAAATGCTCTCCTTTTCCTATACCAGATATGAGTGACCTCACCATCCATATAATATTGGGTAATATCACCATCCATATTTTACTTTCAACAGAAACTTGGGCATCAGAGTCTTGTAAAATTTAATCATTCCAATATAAGTGGGTAAGACTGTGAAAAGATATTTCAGTAAAAAAGAATGCACATTACCATTAAGCACATGAAAATAAGTTTACCTTCACTGGCAATCAAGATGCTAATTAAAATAATAATAAAATGTTACCTATTGTCTATTAATTGGAAAAATTTTTAGAGAATTTTAAATCCATATTGTTGTTGCTTGAGAAATACGTATCTTCTTATGGTATTAGTAGTAGTTCAAATGTAATCCTTTTTAGGGGACAATTTTGTGAAGTGTTTTATATCCATGCCATTTATGTTTATACATGAGGTTAAAACTATCAGTGTTAATAAAATATTTCTATTATAATGACCCTACTCATCAAACAAATATTAAATTAGACCTAACTATAAGGAGACAAATGTGTAGTTAGTATTTACTGAAGATCGCTTAAAATGCTCATGGATTATACTAAGTAAATACATTAAAAATCCAACATAATTATCTTTCTGTTAATATTGGATACTTGAATTATTACATTGTCCAACATGAAAACACTATACTATATTTTTGGAAAGTTGTAATAGCCTAAATCCTAGCAGATCCAGATGGTGTACACAAATGGAATAATTAAAAAGAGTTGAATATGGTGACTATTTATGAAAACATGGGCACAGTGAAGAAAAACAAAGAATGGTGAAGCCTCCAGGCTAGCCCCAGAAGATGGAGGCTAGTATTTAAGAGATCAAGAGGATAGAGAGGTTCCAGAAGCTGAAGACAGTGTTGAGACTAAGAGGGCAACCTGACAGGAGCTGGGCCTTCAGTTGGCCTATTTGTAGCCAGACAAAAAAGGAGCCTGAAAGGATGGGTCAACTTCATTGTCACCCATTCACTAGTTTTCTCTCCAATAGTCCTAAACCCTGTTCAGGGTTCATACATACATACCTACCTACATATGTAGTCTGAGGGCAAGAGAGCCTGTTGACTTAGTCCATGAAATTCAGTCTCCTCAGGCACAGAACAGGATAAAGGTACAGAATGATTTTGAAGATAAAGGGATAATATTGATGATATAAATATTTAAAAAATATCAAACATAAGTAAATTTTTTTTAAATTAAAATACTGCATTTTTAGGGGCTCCTGAGTGGCTCAGTGGCTCAGGTCATGATCTCAGGGCCCTGGGACCGAGCCCAACATCGGGCTCTCTGCTCAGCAGGGAGCCTGCTTCCCCCTCTCCCTCTGCCTTCCTCTCTGCCTACTTGTGATCTCTCTCTCTCTCTGTCAAATAAATAAATAAAATCTTTAAAAAAATACTGCATTTTTAGAATAAATTCAATAGACAATGCTACTGGGTGCTAAAAGACATTAATTTTCTTGTAAGGAAGTTTTTTGTTAATTACCATACAAAAAGTTTTTAATAGTAGAGTTTCTGCCATATTGAGGCAGACATTGTAAATTCAATGTGATAATACTTGATTCCTTGATAATTAGTCATAATATATTTTTCTTGTTTCCCACTTACATGGAAATGTATACCCACATTAGTTGATTAAATTATGACTTTTTGAAAAACTTTATTCTCAGGAAATTAATAATGAATCCAAATAATGGTTACATTTTTATTTTTTTCTCTTCTTTTCCTACCAACCTTCTAATTCCAAATATATATTGCATCTATGGGACGAGGTAAAAATGTCAGGATGCAAAGTGAAAATATTGCATATTTGTTTTGGATAACCCTACTAAGGAAATAATTGCAATGCTTTATTTGTTTTTATGCAGATATTAGATATTATGTAGATCCAGAAATCCCTTTAGTAGCTGTGTGATAAGCAGCCACAATTCAACTGTGACAAAAACAAAAACATGGATTTCAATAGCAGAATAATTAGCATGAAATATTTAATCTATTATAATCTTTTATCTACTTCCATGATACCATAATAATATAATCAGGATCATTACAATAGCCTATTTAAATTGAATTTTGTATCTTGTTATTGACATATTCAATTATAGGTGTTATCATTGCTCAATGCGAAGGTTCAAATGCTTTATTAGAAAAGGAGATGATAAGGTTTCTAGGAATACTAGCAAAATAGTGTACATATTTATTATTGAATAGCTTATCAAACATGGAAGGATTTAGCACAATTACAAATTTGACCCAAGATAATTCATACTGAATTCAAATCACAAAAATTCTCATCCATCAGTCTAAAGAAGAAAACAAAAGGAAGCAAAAGTCATGTTTTTGAAAAGAAATAATGAGTTCAATCTTCAATAGAATTTTATTGAGTGCCTGCTTTCTGAAATAACTGAAGCAGATACTATACAGTTAAAGAAAAAAGACACTTTCTTGGAAGAAATGAAAGTATACAGAAAATATACAATTATGGTGCTATACGAAACTATTAATGTATTGAGAAATGATAAAATGCCTATTGAAAGTATCTATTAATATCCTTCCTTTCTTTTTTGCTTTTCTGCCACCTTTCTGATATTTACTCAGTCTCTTTTTACTATTCACAAGAACCAAATTAATGTTCATGACAAATTATATTATGCCTTATTTCTTCTTAAACTTATGAATAAAATCCAGTTGTTCAGGGTACTAAACGAGCTGCAGTTGATCAGTGGAGATTTAATTCAGTACCCTCTCCAAAATTAGCTCATTCAGCCATGTCGATCTATTATATGCATATAAAATTCACTTTATACATTTTCTACTTCAGTAGTCTATGAGGAAGTGCTTAGCAATAAATGCGGGACAGTGTTGGTCTATTACAGATTTAGACAACTGTAATACAGATTGTACTATGATATACAGTGAAATATGTATTTGAGTTTATTCACTTGAATTAATACGATACTGAAAAGGCTGAAAAGTAGAAATATATTACAGAAATTAACCAATATGAAATTATTATTGGTTCTTTCAATGCCTCCAAACAAAGACCATGGAAGTTGTACTGGTAAACAGAGTTGATATTCATTTCACAAAAAGTGATAGCAGACCATTGGGATTAGGGATTTTCAGGAAGTGGGTAAGAGGGGCTTGTTGTAGAACTTGAGCATGTGTTAAGTCTTTTGCGGAGATTTTTGCATATTACTCTTGCTTTCTTTGTTCATATGAAGTTTTCTTTGATATTATCTCTGGTAAAAAATAACATGTTTTATTTCCTCAGTAAAGCCTAGTTTAACACCATGTTAAACAATTAACAGATATTTGCTGATGTCAGTACTGATTTCTGATTTCAATAGTTTATTGATTTATTGTGTAGGGAGATATGTTTCAGGTTGTGCAAGTAAAATTGATGCCAATATGTGAAAGCCATATTATAGTTATATTAAAAAATAAGATTTCTACATGTAAATATTTATTTCAATCAATGCAACTATTATCATAAAACACCAACAATAGAAACAATTAAAAACAGAAAGTACTATTTTATTGCCACTATTCTTTAAAATATATTTCTTTTTTTATAATTTTTTATTAACATATAATGTATTATTTGCTCCAGGGTACATGTCTGTGAATCATCAGGCTTACACATTTCACAGCATTTGCATAGAACATACCCTCCCCAATGTCCATATCCCTACCTCCCACCTCCCAGCCACCCTTAGTTTGTTTCGTGAGTTTAGGAGTCTCTTATGGTTTGTCTCCTTCCCCATCCCATCTTGTTTCATTTATCTTCCCCACCCCCCCATAACCCCCTGCCCTGCCTCTCAAATTCTTCATATCAGAGCGATCATGTGATAATTGTCTTTCTCTGACTGACTTATTTTGCTTAGCATAATACCCTCTAGTTCCATCCACGTTGTTGCAAATGGCAAGATTTCGTTTCTCTTGATGGCTGCCTAGTATTCCATTGTATATATTTACCACCTCTTCTTTATCCATTCAT
>JAPYYJ010003271.1:0-11764 GCA_028533885.1 Nasua narica | reverse complement strand
TCCTGTCTAAAATTATAATTTGCACATTTTAATATTATGTGTCTTGGTGTTTTTCTAGATTTTTTGATCCTGGAAGGTGTCCTTTCTGCCTCTAGGACACGAACACTTGTTCCATTCCCCAGATTGGGGAAATTCTCATGTAGAATTTGGTCAGCTATATCTTCTAGTCTTCTGTCCTTCTCTACCCCCTCTGGGATGCCAATGATTCTGATGTTGCAACGTTTCATGGTGTCATTTATTTCCCTAAGTCTGTTCTCATGATTCTTGAGCAGTTTGTTCCAGCTCTCCTCCTGATCTTTCATCTCAACCATTTTATCCTCTAGATCACTAATTCTATCTGCTGTCTCTATAACTCTAGCTGTTAGACTATTTAGATTGGATTGGATCTCATTAATAGCACTTCTTACCTCTGCTATACTGGATCTCATTTCTGCCCTTAATGATTCTATGTTTTGCTCCATCCTAGCCATTGCCTGGATAATTGTCACCCTGAATTTCCTTTTTGACATACGGTTTATGTCCATGTCCAATAGTTCTGAAGGAGTGGGTGTAGTCTCTGGGTTTTTCTTCTGTTGAGTGTTCCTCCTCCTAGTCATTTTGATGAGAAGTGGATGACAGGATGTACAGCTGGATATATCCGATCCAGGCAGGGTGTACTCTGGAGGGTTTTGGAGCAATTGCAATTTACCACCAAAAAGAAAGAATAAGGATAAAAAAAAGATAGAGAGAAGGAGAAAAAGAGGAAATCCTAGCCAGAATGAGCCCCAAAACTAAGGTTTATAAGGTATGCAAACAAGCACGAACAAAC
The DNA here is from genome assembly GCA_028533885.1 of Nasua narica. NCBI lineage: Eukaryota > Metazoa > Chordata > Mammalia > Carnivora > Procyonidae > Nasua > Nasua narica. The sequence continues at coordinate 10,956 of JAPYYJ010003271.1, read as the reverse complement.
ATATAGACCAACACGAATAAATGACAAGAAGTAAAAGAACCTAGCAGTTCTTTTTAATGAACCCCAAGAATAAGATTTATGTAATACCAGAACAAAAGCAGATACGTAGAAACACTGACAGAGGGATAAGATGGGAGGGTGATTATAACTCCTCGCAGGCGAGGAAGGTTATTTCAGGTCCTCCAGGGTTTATAGTTGTATTAAACCTCTCGTTGTAATGTTAAGTAGTTAAAAAAAAAAAAGGAATGTGAAATCAAGTGAATAATAAAATAAAAAAATATATAGGGAGAGAATAAGAAAGAGAAAACAAAAACAAAAACAAAATTGTATCTATGAAATATACAGGTTTGAGGGTATTACCAGGAGCTTAAATTATCGATTTCCTTTGACGTTGGGGGTTTAAAATTTTATGGAGAACCTGTGGTTATAGTCCTTTTGTTTTTTGGCTGGTTTTCTTGGGGAGGGGCCTGCCGCATTGTTTTCCAGTCAGTCTTGCTTGGGTTGAGTCACCCTGACCCCCAGTCAAGGGGCTGAGCTCTGTGGAAACAGGTTTCTCAGTCTTTTGCTCTCTGAAGGTTTTTGGCCTTTTGTAGCTTTTTCACCTTTTCAGAAAGTCCAAGCAATGAATCTACCCAGAAGCACTCAGACCTCTGAGTTGCAGGAAGCCCGAGTCTCTGCTCCCCTCTGTGTGGTTCAGAAAACACACTCCCCTCCATGAAATTTCTGCTCACAGTGCAGTCTATCCGAAGTGGCGCGCGATCACAGCCGTCTTTCTGCGGCTCCCAAGTGCGGATCCGGGAGGCCTGCGGCGTGCCATGAAAGTCACGACCCCAGCTGCCTTTCTGCGGCTCCGCGAGGGGCACCCCGCAGGTTAGGCTACTTGCCCGCGTTCTCTCCGCGGCTGGCTAGGATTGCTCAGGCTCTGCGGCTGGGCGTGAATGTCGCGGTCGCGAGCGCACACATAGAAAAGCTGCGGCCCTTGGACCACCCCAGACTCTCTAAAGGCGCTTGCAGGTGCACTCCCGGCCCACAGGTTGTTGCAGAGAGCGGAAAGCTGCAGGTTCGGAATCGCGGACTGGATTCCCCCACCAATCTCGCTTTGGGGTGCTCCTTCCTGGGAGGGTGGGTCCAAGCGCCGGTGCCCGCGACCATCCCCTTCCACTAGTTACTCCTAAGAACTTTTTGCCCTTTTTGTGTTTTTAATGGACTCTACGTTAATGCTGGTCCCCCGCCACCGGGCACTTTCCTTTGGGGTATTACTGTCCTTGGTTAGCTTCTGGTGGCTCCCTTCCCCTTTTGTTTATCCTCTGATATCAGTTTGAGTGTTCCCACTTTGCTTTTACCTCTCCACTGCTGTCTTCTGCTCTCGGAGAGATCCCTGAGTGAGAAATCTTTCTCCTCAGGGTGATTTCATGGGTGTTCAGTGTGTTCTGATAGATTTCCAGCTCACTTTTGGGGACAGGTTGCTGCTGGATCTCTTACTTCTCTGCCATCTTGCTCCCCCCCCAAGCTAGTTTTTAAACAATCATCTCATTTAGAACAAAATTACCTTCTTTTATCTTTAACAAAATGCATTCCCATTCCTTATCTTTCTTACATATTTTCTACTCTTTTATAGACAGAATTGTTTCCCTTATTTCCAGTCTCAGCAGAATTTTTCATTCTTTAAGAAACCTTAATCTCCAGTGAAGACCAAGGAGTAACCAATTGTGAACTGTTACACAAGAATTCTTTAGATGGCAAATTTGTGAATCAGTTAAGCACAAAACATGTTTACCAACAGATTTAAATATCCTTAGTTTCTTTGCGTTAAGAGGTCAAAAGCAAAAACTCATGTTTAGTCATTAATGACTTAGTGTTGTGGAAAACCTGAAGTGACCGAGTAAACTGAAAAGACACATGGAGCAGGTGCAAGACAGCTTTATTTATTCCAGGCGGGCTCAGTGGGATCACTCCCTAAGACTGAGCAGCAGGCTGGGTTTGGGGTGAATTTTTACAGCTAAGTGTGACGGGGGAGGGTAACAGGACATTGTTGCAATTTCTCAGGGCCTATTTCCCCATCCCCCTTTGTGAAGAGCATAATCTAAAGTGAAGGCCTGGGTGGGTAGGGGGTGCTAAATCATCCTGGGGAATTTAGACAATGCAGCTGGGGCACAGGGGCTGAGAGTAGCACATGGGGAGAGGCTGGGTTCAAGGTCTCCATTCTGCCTCAGTGCAGCTGGGATCCAAATCTCTGTTCTGCCTCATTAGCACTCTATCTTATTTGGAAAAGACCCAGATATCCAGTGAATGTAGTTCCATTTATTATTCAAACAAAACTTAAAGTTTTAGTTTACCAAAGACTTTGATAGCTATTTTAAGTACTCAAGAAAACTTCGAGACAATTAACCATCAGCATAGCCATCTTTTTGCTAACAACTTGCAACAGAGATGACATGACGTTATCTGACCTTCAGTAAACCTCCATAGAATAAAAGTTTCATGTTTACTGCTGATAATTTAAAAGACATGTCTACCTTAATGAAATCAACAAACAGTCTGTTCCACCTGAATCCTCCCCATGGTCAATATTCACCCGAGACAGTGGGGAAATCTGGAGTGTGTGGTGTTAAGTCTAGAGGGTGCTCTTCTTGCCCTTTGATAGCAAAGGGTGATAGGAATGGTGCCTGGGGCACCAACGACAGTCTAAAAGCTAGTAATGCAGGTCACACCCAGGTATTCCAGAAACAGGAGAAGGGGACAGGGAGGCAGAACAGAGTAAGTGCTGCCAGAGGGCAGAGAAGGGTTCCAGGTTCAGGAGCTCATCAGCTCCAGAGGAGCAGATGCCATGTTTTCCCACCAACAAGGGGTGATAGGCAAGCCAAGTTGGGCCAAAGACAGGGAATTTCCCCAAAGCAAAGAGTTCTTGTAGCTGCTTCAGAACATTTCTTAAAGTCCCCATCCTGAAGGACACCTGGGATCATGACCTGAGGAGAAGGCAGGTGCTTGACTGACTGAGCACCCCAGATGTACCCCCTACCTTAAACATAAGTATTAGAGCTCCTATTATTTTACATCCTGTTTCTGTCTGGATCAAGTTTCCTGTGGGCTGTCAGAGCTGCTAAATCAGATCTCTCCACACATGCCACTTAAAAGAAGCAGGAGCACTGTCTTCCTGCAGCACGGCTTTCGGCCCCAGATCAGAGGAGGACTGTGGTCCCCACATTTCCTGACAGTTTCATCCTTGTCCAGAGCTCATTCCCATTGCTGTCCCTGATGCCTCTGAACAGGGCCTCCCTGATGAGTTTCTTTTCTTCCAGCCTTTGGGCACTTTTAACCTTGGGTTACAAATGTTCTCCTTTGGTCCTTCCTATTAACGCAGAATTGGATCCATGGGGGCAGTTTGGGCTACCCAAAGCCAGCAATCAATATATGGGAAGTGGCCAATGTGTCTGGGAGTCCTGACCATAATTCTGCAAATGACCTGGACATTGGGTAGGTGTTAAGGCACCCTCAGGAGCCAGTCAATCCCAAAGATGGCCCATTTCTATTCACATAATGTGCGTAATTTTCCAGGGGATGTCTTGGTTCTATAGTCTCCTGAGAATCCCTTCTTAAATTTTTGAGCATACAGTCTAAGACTGTAGGTTTTGAAGAGCTTCCGCCCTTAATGAGCAGGGGCTCTCTTATCCACGCAGTGTGTTCCCTCCCTGTGTCTTTGGTGCAACAACAAAGGGTGGGTGTCCCTCCAGAAGAGAGACCAGTTAGATGCCTGTCTGTGCACCCTCCCGGAGGAGATTTTGGTGCCTCTTGGCCATAGCCAGTCCATATAAACCCCGGACTGGTGCCCTAGGGTTCTAAATGGAGATCAAAGTCCTGTCAAACCTATAACTGGAATCCCCAGTAAAGCTCATGCACTTACCTGCCAGAAACAAACCTGAAACAAAACCGCCTTTCTTGAACCTCGCTCTATGATGAGGAAAGATTCCCAGGGTGTGTGTGGGATGCCTGAAGAAAGTGAGGCACGATTGTGTGTGAGCCTCTCTGAGAAATCTCCCCCTCACCCAGCTTTTATCTGGGAGCAGGAGGCCACGCTGTCGGGGATCGGATCCTGCCTCCTGCCGTCCCCTGGACTGCAACCCTCTCCAGGAGCCACTGCTGTGGGACTGAAAGCAGAACACAGACTCCGTCCAGTTAGGAGTGATTTAGTTGTGCAATCCAATGCTGAGTGATGGCCTATCTGTCTCTTGCCTATTCAATCATTCATTGACTGAGTGATTGATTGAATTTTCCTTATTAATTTATTATTTAAACTATCTATATATCTCTATCTATCTATCCATCTAATTTCTGTTGGGCACCAATGCAGGTTGATTCAGCGATAGCCAAGTGATAGCCCAAAGCTCCCTAGGACTGACAGCATTCTAGAAAGTTGCCCTTTACTTGGTTTTTCTAATTCTATTCTTTTTTTTTTTTGATGTAGTCTTTATTCCGGATGGCCATTTGTCTAATTATTTTTAAAGATTTTATTTATTTATTTGACAGAGAGAGATAGAGATCACAAGTAGAGAGGCAGGCGGGGGGGGGGGGGAAGCAGGCTTCCTGCTGAGCAGAGAGTCCGATGCTGGGCTCGATCCCAGGACCCTGAGATCATGACCTGAGCTGAAGGCCGAGGCTTTAACCCACTAAGCCACCCAGGTGCCCCTCTAATTCTATTCTTAATCACAAAGTAAATCCTTATGTAACAAGAAAGCTTGCCATACATCTCCCACATTTCCATGTTACTTTCTCTGGTTCTGAGCAAGCCGAGAGGCCTTTGAAAAACACAGATCTTTATATTCAAGAATCTTCTTTTAAGTAAAATAAACAACAGCAACAGAAATCCCAAAGTGTCCTGATTCTACATTTCTGGTACAAAAAATCCACAAGTGAAGTCCACCATAGCTTAGGGAGAGTCATCCAATGCTGAATTTCCATACAAGACAATGGGATAGGAAAGCATTACATGGACAGAATACAACATTTAGATTAGCTGAAATTATCAGAGGAAATCAATTTCAGAAAACAAAAATCAAAACATGAAGGATCACTGAAATAATCTTAACCGTCAGGATATTTCATCAGATTCAGGTCGTTTGGACACATGGTGTCCATATTCTGAGCGCATGAGCCCAGTGTGGGAATTCTTGGATATTGGAGAACTTTCTTCCGAAAGTTCACTGGCTTGGCATGATCTAATAAAAATGTTGCATTTCTTTGTACCAGGGTGTATCCCATTTTGAAAGAATGATCTTTCTCATTTCATGGCATGGTATAATTGGAACACCAATACAATAATGTATTTGATTTTTGTATTGTATCCTTTAGGTGATTGTTATTCTTATTGAATTTCCATTCTGTCACCATATAGTGTATTATGAGTTTCAGGGACAGAATTGAGTGAACTCATCAGTTGCACTGAACAGCCAGTACTCATGACAACAAGTGTCCCCCCTTGTGGTGTTTCCCCCTGAATTAATTAACCCATTCTTTCCAAGGACCCCACCCCCCTCAGCAACCCTAAGTGTGTTTCCTTTAGTCCAGGGTCTTTAATGGTTTGCCTCCCTCTCTGTATTTATCTCATTTAATCATTTAATGTTTCTTTCCCTTCTGCTGTGTTCCTCTAGATGGTTTTTTCTATCTGTTTGGGAGCAGGACTGGCTTCCTAGGCATATGACCTTTCTGTCACAGGAAGTTTCTTGCTCAAAAGAGGCCATTTTTCAGGTCATGCTACTCAGGTGACGTCTTGAATTGTCCCTCTAGCTTCCTTGCCCTGTTGTTGGCTTGTATCTTTCCTGGAAGATGAAAGTTCATCCCATGATTTTTTGATACATGTATATTGTCTAATCATTTCCACATTTTGGTATCATACTTTTTTTCAGTGAAAACACAGCAGATCTGAACACTCAAAAATTGTTTTAAGTATAGAGTAGGAATTGTTAGCTTATAGTCATCTCCCTGGGCTCTAGATCTCCAGAATTCATCCTGGAACCAAACAGGAAAGGTCTACCTTTAATGAACATATCCCAATTCCATCGGAAACTGCCCCTCCAGCCCTGTTGTTCTCTGAGTTATGAGGGTTTCATTTTTTCTTCTTCTTATTTGGCTTCTTTGTGTTTCTTGTTTTTTAGATTGCACATTTCAGTAGTAAGGTAAGAAAATCCATATATTAAATGTCAAAAAATCCTTCCAAATATGAATTTTGTATCTTTTTATTAGACTTCATTAAATATTTGCTGCTTCATTTAGTATCAATGTGGGACGGAATGTAGATGCATCCCCTTTAGCAACAATAGTTTCACATTGGCCATTTCTTTTTCCATCTGTTTATTGGATATCTGGAATTAACCTGAAATGCTTTCTTCTCAAGAACATTTTTTAGCTCCTTGTCCTTTAAGAAAACAAAGCTGAAAAAGTTCCTATATTTGAAACTAGAGGATATAATCTAGGTGTCCATCGGATGAGAATGCAAACTGAAGAGGATGGAAAAATGCTAGAAAAGCATACATGAGTGAGTTCTCTGGCAATGGCCTCCACGGAATGAGTCATGATGCAGTTGATCGTGAATGCCTGAGAACGCTCCATATAGTGTGAGTGATAGACTTAATAACATCAATCAATCAATCAATCTATCTATCTATCTATCTATCTATCATCTATCATCTATCTATCTATCTATCATCTATCCATTTAATTCTTAGTAGTAATCTTTCTTATACTTTAGGAAACACTGGTCATTGGACAATCAACATGAATCATTATTTGTATGTATGTATGTTCCTTGTGTATTCCTTATTTGTTATTTTTTTTCCCAAAGAGAAAGTGACACTGTTAACATTACTGAATGACCCTGTCACTGTCTTTCCTCCCCATCTTTCTGCTTCCTGGGATTAACATGTGCAGTCCAATGCTGAGTGATGTATTTACTAAAGGAAATGTTTACTAATTTATTTACCTATCAGTCTGCTTGCCTGTTTAATAATTCAATGATTGATTTATTTATTGAATTTTTACTTAAATTTTAAATTAATTAATTGTGCTCTCTCTCTCTCTCTATCTATCTATATCTACCTATCTATCCATTGATTTCCTGGTGGGCAGCAAAGCAAGGTTGATTGAGCAATAGCCAAGTGATTGTCCAAAGCTCCCGTGGCCAGAGGGAATCCTAGACAGTTGCCCTGTACTTGGCCTTTTCATTTATTTTCTTAATCAGAATGTAAAAACTCATGTAACATAAAAGCTTGCCATTCTCTCACATTTCCAGGTTACTTTCTCTGCTTGGTTCTGAGAAAGCGAGGAGGCCTTGAAAGAAGCATATATCTTTATAATCAAGATTCTTCTTTTCAGCAAAACAAACAAACAAACAAATCCAACAAAGGGTCCTGATTCTACATTTCTGGTATAAAAAAATTCAAAAGTGAATTGCACCATACTGTAGAGAGTCATCCAATGCTGATTTTCCATACCATGTAATTGGATGGGAAAACATTACCGGGACAGAATGCAACCTTTAGATGAGCTGCAATTAAGAGGAAACCAATTTCAGAGGAGGGGGGCAAGATGGCAGAGAAGTAGGAGATCCTGCTTCGACCAGTCCCCCAAAGTGAGCTGAATATCTACCAGAACACGCTGAACACCCATGAAATCACCCTGAGGAGAAAGATTTCTCACTCTAGGATATCTCCAAGAGCAGAAGACAGCAGTGGAGAGGTAAAAGCAAAGTGGGAACACTCAAACTGATATCGGAGGATAAACAAAAGGGGGAGGGAGCCACCAGAAGCTAACCAAGACAGTAATACCCCAAGGGAAAGTGCCCGGTGGCGGGGGACCAGCCTTAACGTAGAGTCCATTAAAAACACTTAAAAAGAGCAAAAAGTTCTGAGGAGTAATTAGTGGAAGAGGGTGGTCGCAGGCACTGGCCTGGTCCCATGCTCCCAGGAAGGAGTGCCCCAATGTAAGACTGGTGGAGGGATCAGTCCACGGTTCCTGAACCTGCAGCTTTCTGCTCTCTGCAACATTCTGTGGGCCGGGGGGTGCACCTGCAAGCACCTTTAGAGAGTCTGCTGTTGTCCACGAGCCGCTACTTTTCTCTGGGTGTGCCCGCAACCGCAACATTCGCTTCGTGGCCCGCTGCAGAGTCTGAGCGATCCCTGCTGGCCCCAGAGAGAAAGCAGGCAGGCGTCCTAACCACCCCGGTCCCCACTCGCGGAGCCGCAGAAAGGTGGCTGGGATCGCGTGCCACCTCAGACAGGCTGCTCTGTGAGCAGAAATTTCGCGGAGGAGAGTGTGTTCTGAACCACACAGAGAGAAGCAGAGACTCGGGCTTCCTGCAACTCGGAGGTCTGAATGATTCTGGGCAGATTCATTGCTTGGACTCTCTGAAAAGGTGAAAAAGCTACAAAAGGCCAAAAACCTTCAGAGAGCGAAAGACTGAGAAACCAGTTTCCACAGAGCTCAGCCCCTTGACTGGGGTCAGGGTGACTCAAACCAAGCAAGACTGACTGGAAAACTACACGGCAGGCCCCTCCCCCAGAAGACCAGCCAAAAAACAAAAGGACTACAACCACAGGGTCCCCATAAAATTTTAAACCCTCAACGTCAGGGGAAATCAATATATTAAGCTCCTGGTAATACCCTCAAACCTGTATATTTCATAGATACAAGTTTTTTTTTCCTCTTTCTTATTCTTTCTCTCTCTTTTTTATTTTATTATTCACTTGCTTTCACATTTCTTTTTGTTTTTTTTTTTTTTAACTACTTAACATTACGACGAGAGGTTTAATACAACTATAAACCCAGGAGGAACTGAAATAACCTTCCTTGTTATAACCACCCTCTCATCTTATCCCTCTGTCAGTGTTTCTACATATTTGCTTTTGTTCTGGTATTACATAAATCTTATTCTTGGTGTTTATTCTGGTAATTTCTTTTACTTCTTGTCATTTATTTGTGTTGGTCTATATGTTTGTTCGTGCTTGTTTACATACCTTATAAATATTAGTTTCGGGGCCGGTTCTGGCTGGGATTTCCTCTTTTTCTCCTTCTCTCTATCTTTTTTAGTCCTTATTCTTTCTTTTTGGTGGTAAATCTCGATTGCTCCAAAACCCTCTAGGGTGCACCCTGCCTGGATCGGGGGTGGTATATCCAGTTATACATCCTCTCATCCACTTCTCATCAAAATGACTAGGAGGAGGAACACCCAACAGAAGAAAAACCCAGAGACTACACCCTCTCCCTCAGAACTATTGGACATGGACATAAACAGTATGTCAGAAAGGGAATTCAGGGTGACAATCATCCAGGCAATGGCTAGGATGGAGAAAAAAATTATAGAATCGCTAAGGGCAGAAATGAGATCCAGTATAGCAGAGGTAAGAAGCGCTATTAATGAGATCCAATCCAATCTAAACAGTCTAACAGCTAGAGTTGTGGAGACAGAGGATAGAATTAGTGATCTAGAGGATAAAATGGTTGAGATGAAAGGTCAAGAGGAGAGCTGGAACAAACTGCTCAGGAATCATGAGAACAGACTTAGGAAAATAAATGATGCCATGAAATGCTGCAACTTCAAAATCTTTGGCATCCCAGAGGGAGTAGAGAAAGACAGAAGACTAGAAGATATACCTGACCAGATTCTGAATGAAAATTTCCTCAATCTGGGGAGTGGAACAAATGTTTGTGTCCTAGAAGTGGAAAGACCCCTGCCAGGATCAATGAATCTAGAAAAACACCCAGACACATAATCTTAAAATGTGCAAATTATAATTTTAGACAGGAGGTTCTGAGGGCAGCTAGGGGGAAGATATTCCTTACATATGGAGGAAAGCCCATCAGAATAACATCAGACATGTCCACAGAAACCTGGCAAGCCAGAAAGGGCTGGCATGATATATTTAGGGTGCTAAACGAGAAAAACATGCAGTCAAGAATACTTTATCCAGCAAGTCTGACATTCAAAATGGATGGAGAGATAAAGAGCTTCTAAGACCAGCAAGGATTAAAAGAGTATGTGACCACCAAGCCGGCACTCCAGGAAATATTAAAGGGGGTTTTATAAAAGCAGAAAGAACACATGAGTGACTTAGAACAGAAATTTTCCATCTATAGAAACAAGGACTTCACAGGCAACATGATGTCAATAAACACATATCTTTCAATAATCACTTTGAACATGAACGGCCTAAATGTTCCCATAAAACGGCACAGGGTTGCAGAATGGATAAAACGACAGGACCCGTCCATACGAGCAATTCTCATATCAGATAAATTAGATTTTAAGCTAAAGACTGTAGTCAGAGATACAGAAGGGCACTACGTCATTCTTTTTTTTTTTTATTATTTATTTGTCAGAGATAGAGAGAAAGCAAGCACAAGCAGGGGGAGCGGCAGGCCGAGAGAGAAGCAGGACCCCCGCCGAGCATGGAGCCAGATGCGGAACTCGATCCCAGGACCTCGGGACCACGACTTGAGCCGAAGGCAGCGGCTCAACCAACTGAGCCACCCAGGCGTCCCAGACACGACATCATTCTTAAAGGGGCTATCCTCCAAGAGGATCTAACAATTGTAAACATTTACACCCACAATATAGGAGCAGCCAACTACATAAACCAACTGTTAATCAAAATAAAGAGTCATATGGACAGGAATACCTTTATACTAGGAGATCTTAACACGCCACTCTCAGTAGCTGACAGATCATCTAAACAGAAAATCAATAAAGAAACAAGAGCTTCGAATGTCACATTGGACCGCATGGACCTCATAGATATATACAGAACATTCCACCCTAAAATAACAGAAAACTCATTCTTCTCAAGCGCACATGGAACTTTCTCCAGAGTAGACCACATACTGGGCCACAAATCAGGTCTCAACCGATACCAAAAGATAGAGATGATTCCCTGCATTTTCTCAGACCACAATGCTTTAAAACTGGAA
>JAPYYJ010003270.1:0-11766 GCA_028533885.1 Nasua narica | reverse complement strand
GAGGACAGAGCACGGTATAGCGGGGCCCGGTGCTGGGAGGGTAAGGACAGAGCGCGGTACAGCGGGGCCCGGTGCTGGGGGGGAGGACAGCGCGGTACAGCGGGGCCTGGCGCCGGTGGGTGGGAGGGTAAGGACAGAGCGCGGTACAGCGGGGCCCGGTGCTGGGAGGGTAAGGACAGAGCGCGGTACAGCGGGGCCTGGTGCTGGGAGGGTAAGGACAGAGCGCGGTACAGCGGGGCCCGGTGCTGGGAGGGGAGGACAGAGCTCCTTTGGAGCACTCGGGGCTCTGTGCCAGGTGTCCAGGCCTCATTAGCTTATGCGTGCTGGTCTCCATGCAAATGTGCTTGTGCCCGAGCCGGATGGGGCCTGGGCGGGTTCTGTCCCGCAGACGCCCTTCACGCTACAGAGACCGGTCCAGACACCTCTTGTGGTCCGTTGCTACTTTTTTGCGTTTGGATTTTTCAAACGTCATTTTGATACATATTCTGTTCCACAAACGGGACCACCCCGTGCCGCGGTGTGCCTTCCTCTTTTCCGTCGTAGCTCCGTCACCTCGTGGGGTTCTGGCAGTTCCTGGCGCAGCACTAGTGGCCGCGTCGCCGCAGTCTGGTCGGCCGGTGCAGTTCCTTTCGGGGGTCTCTGGGTGGTTTGGCAGTGGTTCGTTTTGCCTGTAGGATCAATTCAGACAATCCTGCGGCAAACCCCCCCTTTGTTTACAGAGACTTTTTTTTAAGTACAGCTGACGCACAGTTGTGTCAGTCTCGGGTATATAATTTAGTGATTTGACAAGTTTATCCATTATAGTGTGCTCGCTACACACGTAGCTCTCATCTGTCCCATAAACAGACATGTCTCTTAAACATTTTTATAGCAAACAAGTAGTAGTGGCTTTTTCAGATATAAATACACAGCTCACTTGAAGCCTGATGAGAATTACTTCAGTTTGACAAGATAACTTTAGTTTTAATTCTGCTATTAATTAAAATTATGTTAACAAAGAACGTTTAATTATTTGAGTAATTGTCATCTTTGTCTTAAATTTTGCTTTTCAGTCTGTACCGACATGTAATACTGATTTTCCTTATTTATGTTAAAAATGAAAGTGCTAACGATGGCATCTGAGAAGGATCTGAGGTCTGGGTTGAGGTCCGACTTCCTGAAGGTCTTCGGCGGGTCTGAATCTCTTTTGTGACCTGCATTCTGACTGGGTCTGTCATCCTTTGTTCTAGAATGTAACCTTTGACCTGCCATCTGATGCAGCGGTATTAAATAGCAGCTCTTGTGGTAAGGAGAACGTTTCTGACCCCAGTCTCAAGATCGCTTTTGGAAGAGGACATGGATTAATCCTCAATTTCACAAGAAATGCGACACGTTACAGTGTTCACCTGATGACTTTTATTTACAACTTGTCCGACACTCAGATTTTCCCCAATGCAAGCTTCAAGGGTAAGAACCAAAACGGAGTAGTTGTAAAGTTAAGAAAATTGGGTTGGAGAGTGTTTAAAATTTTAACTAAGTACTTCAAGTAGGTAAAAATTGGTTTTTTTTTTAAATACAGGTACCAAGACTGTGGAGTCTGCAACTGACATCAGGGCCGACATAAATAAAAAATACAGATGTGTTAGCAGCAACCAGATTCACATGCACGACGTCACTGTCACACTCCGTGATGCCACCATCCAGGCGTACCTTGCCAACAGTAGCTTCAGCGAGGAAGGTAGGACGCTGCCTCGGCCCGGGCCCCCGGGCCCAGCTCCCTGCGTGGACATGGCCGTGAGCCCTGCCCGAGGAAGCGTGTGTCAGCACGTGTGAGCCGGCGGCCGCGCTGGGAACTGCACACTGAACGGGTTTTGCTCTAGGGAAGGTAGATTCGGATGAGGTTGGACGGATCCTGATTTAAGAGGGCAGCGCGGTTGCGTCCATTGTTGGAAGCTGATGACGTCAGGGTCACAGGATCTTTTTCCGGTCAAGCCACGTGGCTTGACCGAGACCTGGGCTTAACCTCCGTCCAGCTTGGGCCCAGGGGCCGACGGTGGAAGGATCCGAGTGTGATTGGGGCGGGGGCTGGGCAGATGGCCCTCCCGGGAGGCGCCTGGTGGCCCAGCTCCACTGGTGGGCCCTGGGTTCCAACAGACGAGGCTCCAGGCGCCCCCAGCTCTGTGGTCTTGGGTAAGGGGCTCAGCCTCGTTTCTTTCCCGTGTGGGGTAAAACTAATACCCTGCGTCAGGAGGTCCTGAAGGTTTTTATAAAAAGGAAGTTTATGCGAAGTGCTTGTGTGGGGGCTTCGCTCGGAGCAGTGAAGCGTGTTGTCGTTCAGCCGTGAGTGGGGAAGGCTCTCCTCCTCGGTCCTACCGGCCGGCCCCCACATGGCGTCTTCTTCCGGAAGGGCGAGGGGGTGCTCGCCTCGGGGAAGTCGTCCCTCCTTGGCGCTTGGCCGTGCTCTTGTGAGCCTTCGGTTGCAGTGTCCCCAGTGGTGTGGCTGGATCCTCAGGTGACTGAGGTGCGGAGGGGCGTGCCGGACCGGTCAGCGCTCTGTGCGGCTGCGTGCAGCCCTCCCGAGGGGCTGCTTTGCTCTGGGCTGCAGGCACCGTCCGCTCCCCTCCGGCTTCTCTGCGGCCGGGAGCTTAACACGGGTGTCGTGCCGATCAGTTCGAGGTTAAGGAAAATGAAAAGAACGTTTCACAGCACGTGAAAATGACGCAAAAGTCGAGTTTCAGTGCCTGTAACTAGAGTTTCCTTGGAGCTTTCCTTGGAGCAGAGCCGTCTCTGTGGCTGCTTTCACACTCCCGCGGCAGAGCTGGGACGGCACAGCCACCGGCCAGCCGCAGAGTCTAAAATGTCGGCTGTCTGCGACTGGGAAGAACGTGGGCAGCAGCAAGGGTGCAGGGAGGAAAGGGAGGTCCGTGTGAGCTGGGGCAGCTCTCGAGGAGACCGGCTGGGCGGCCCTCTCTCCGCCCACCCCTAGTCCGGGGAGCGGCGTGTGTGCGCGCTGGTCAGCGGGCCCGAGTGTGCACGCTCACGCCTGCCTGCTCGCGCAGAGGAGTGACTGCGCGGGGCTCAGAGTCATGCGAGATGCCTCAGGTCTCCGGCCGGTGGCTGGGTGTGCTCCCGACAGTCTTCCTCCTCCGGCCTCGGGCAGACGGGCAGAGTGAGAACGGCCAGAGGCCTCGGGAGATGAGAGCGTCCCGGTTTGCCGGCTCCGTGCGGTGAGCTCACTACGACCTGGGCCTCAGGCCGTCGTGGAGCAGAGCTCCTCACCTGTACGACTTGTACAGGGGACAACGGGGATGCCTGGCCTCACGTGTGGGGTGCCCGGCTGCTGGGGTTCCTGAGGGCGCGAGAGCCCGGGACGGGGCTCTGGCTGCTGGGCTAAAATCCAGTGTGATAATGGTGAGAGGCTGATTTCTTTTAAGGTATCATTTTGTTTTTTAAATAGATTTTAGCTTTCAGAGCAGTTTTGGGCTCACAGTGAAACAGTGAGCGCAGGCTTCCCGCAGAGCCCTGTCCCCGCGCGCGCACCGTCCCTCACCGGCCGCGTCCTGCCTGTCACTCCCAGTGGAGGGTTGTGTGCGTGCTTGTGGGTGGAAAAGCTGCCGCGGGGACACCGTCCCTCCTACAGGATCCCCGCCCCGGCCGCTCTCTGTAGGCCTGCTCCCATCCTGCAGAGGCCTGCGTGGGCGTGGGGAGCCGGCCGCTCTGTCCCGTGAGTGGCCGCTCAGAAACCTGGTCACCAGGTTCAGCCTCGGTCCCCACCTCCCACGTAGGGAAGGGGAACTCGCTGCCTTTTAAAGACACTAGAGCGCCGTCTTAGTGGCCCTGCTGGGGGAGGCAGCCGAGAGGCACAGAGCGTCCCCTACAAGTTGGCACGTCCCTGTGACAGGCTGGAGGGCCTGGTGAGATGGCTTACTCTTCACTGGCCAGGAAGGAGTCCCTGTCGGGCTTTTGGGTTCCTGTCATTGTCAGGTCGCGTTCTCCACAGTCACCCCTGATCAGTCTTTACCTGCAGTGCCAAGAAGTGAAACCAGCGAACGACAGGATGTGCCAGGCGCTGCAGCCCCCACCCCCACCCCGGGACGTCTTCCTTGCTCTCTCGGACGTGGTCCTGCGGTGGCCCGGGCCCACCTGCTTTGCGCGGGGGCCGCACTGTTCCCAGGAGTGACTGCGGCAGACCCTGACCCGCGTAGGCGTGAGCCGCGGGTGCGCTTACTCGAGGTCGTGTGTCTAACCCCCTCAACCACCCAGGCGCCCCTGTTCTTGTGGATTTTTAACGAATTGTTTGAAGATATATCCAAAAATTAGTAAATTTTTGGTCATAAAAGCCCACGTAGAGTTTTTATTTGATGATCTGCGGGTGTTGGGGCAGGCTTCTGTGGGCTCCCTCGTGTGCTGTGTCACGGGGCCTGGACCAGAGAGCCCTGGTTCACTCTGCCTCCCCGCGTGCGCTGTCCCACCCGAGAAACCTCGGGTGCTTAACAAATCTTGGGTTAAAAGGAATCGAGCACAGGCCAAGGCTGCCGAAGTGTCGTGTCAGTTTTGTCAGTGAAGGTGAGCGCTGAGGAAAGCAGCGGGGGTCCTGTCTCCCTCGGTGCCGGGGGGGGGGGGGGCAGGGGTTAGCATTCTGGGCGGTCTGAGGGTCGCTGTGCGTGGAGGCGGGCCCGGGCAGTGCGCCCACTCTGGGGATTGCCTGTGCTGCCCCGGGCCCAGCAGAGGATTCGTATTGATTCCTCTGTGCATCTTTAAGGTTTGGAGCCGGGCACCTGTGGGTGCTTCTGGGCCCGTTAGCTCAGAATAGGAACTCTGCAGCGTGGTTCACGCCCGGTTCACGTCCCACCCGGTTTGGCAGCATTTCTCCCGTGGGTGATCCCAGCGCAGCTCAGAGCGAGGGAGCTGGCACTGAAGTTTCTCTCTCCGGGCGAGGCTCTCTCTGACTGTAGCGCAGGCTTCCAGGCCCAGAAGCGTTTGAAAATCACGTGCGCAGGAATCACGGAAGGATGCACAGCCTGCATTTCCTGAGGCCCCGGGTCTTCCCAGAGGCCTCCTCGCGCGGGAGCACTTAGCACACGCCGTGCCTCCACTCGTGATTTCCTCGTTGTGGACTGAGCGCTCTGCAAGCAGGCCTGTCGCTGCCTTAGGGTTACGCTGCCCGTGACCCTAACCGTGCAGATGTGCGCAGTCTCGACGGTGCGCTGTCCGTGCTCCCCGGCCGACGCGCTGCACCCCGCTCGATGAAAGCAGTGGCTTGTGTGTGAAACTGCCGGTCAGAGCCGTGGAGGCGACTCTGCCCCACGCGCGTGGGGCGGCGTGCCTGTCGGGCCTGGGGGTGGGGGGCCGCCTGTTCCCGTTCGTGTCCTGCACCGCCGTGTCTCATCGTGGAGCAGTTTGTAGAGTAGCAGGGAGGCTGTTCTCGACTGCGCGGCTGTGACCCGGGCCTGCAGCTTAGCCGGGGGGCGGGGGGGTGGCCGGCGCACCCTGAGCGGCCGTCCCCCGCAGCACTGGTCCCGCCCCCACGAGCCCGGTCACACCCACCCCGTCGTGCTCTTGCCGTCTTGGGTCTGGGAAGGCAGTGGACTGTACAGGATTGTACTGTGTGAAGGCACGCTGCGGGAGTGAACTGTCCAGAAGGTGTGCGGAGTCACTTCTGTGTCACAGCCCTGTAGAGAGAACTTGCTCGACTGCCCCCCGGGTAGAGGGGATGGGGAGGAGCAAGTGGCTGGAGAGCTTTCTTTGAGCTTGGAGCCAGAAGTGATGAGCTGCTCGGAAGTTTGAGCGTCTTCCCGGCGGGCCCGCTCAGCCGAGCAGAGACGGGACAGGGTGGGAACCGGATGGAAATGGTGCTGTTCTAGACTTCTTGCTCACCCACAGAAACAGGGTGGTAAAACAGCTTAGTTCCGGGCTGACGGTCTCCTGGGACCTCCTCTGGGGGCACCGTGTGTCCCCTGCCAAGGTCTGTCCTGCTCCAGCTTCCCTCGATCCTGGACTGTGTTCTCCTTCCTGGGAGATTTCCACCCGCACCTTACCGGGCCCTCTCCCTGCATGAGGGTGCCTGCCCGCGGTGCCTTCACCCCGTCTTGCTCCCCATCACCCCCAGCCGCCGGCTGGCTCCTGGATCCGGGCTCCGCTCTGGTCCCACAGGGACCCATCTGACGCTCATCCTGCAGGGGCCTCCTGGGGTCTCTCCCGCCGGCGCCGTGCTAACAGCACTGGCTTTGCCCGGCGTGCGCTCCTGGGGCCGTCCCTGTCCCTGCAGAGCCCGTGAAGTGTTGGGCACCGTGCCCAGCCAACATCGTTTGCCGCTGTTGCCGTTGGCGGTGCAGTTTGGTTGCCTGGCCGGCGGCAGGTGCCCGTCAAGGTCCCCTCTGTCTCCCAGTCCGAAGGGAGGTTTGTGCAGAGGGGTCAGCTCTGTGACGGCAGGGCTGCCCAGAGGCCAAGCTGGAAGAGCGTCCAGGCAGAGCCGCGGTGCGGTGGCAGGAGTGGGGACAGCCCTGTGGGACAGCGGTGCCCACCTGTACCCCCAGCGTGGGTCTGGGGACGTGCCATCCCCAGCAGACGGAGAAACCTCGTCCTGCGGATGGGGCTAGCCGAGCGTCTGCGGGGGGCCCGTAGCCCCCAGTGGCCTGCGGAACCGGGACTCTGTGTCTCTTCCCTCCCGTCCGTCCAGAGACGCGCTGTGAGCAAGACGGGCCTTTCCCGACAACAGCGCCGCCGCCGCCCCGCCCTTCGCCGCCCCCGACGCCCGAGAGCCCCTCCGTGTACAAGTACAACGTGAGCGGCGCCAACGGGACCTGCCTGCTGGCCAGCATGGGGCTGCAGCTGAACGTCACCTACAAGAAGAAGGACAACGCGGTACGCCCCGCCCCAGCCCCTCTCCTCTGGGCTTGGAGTGTAGGGGTGTGAGCAGTGGGGCCCCGCGGGTGAGTCCGAGCCGGGCGCCGCCTCTCTGCGGCCAGGGCTGCTGCTCCCCGGAGCAGGACCGAGCTGGAGGGCGGTCCCCGAAGCCCGAGACGGGTGGCGTTCGGCATCCTGCGGGACAAGCTTATTGAGCCCTCGGAGAACGTTAACTTTTGTTTTAGACTCTACTGCTCCAACGTTTTTTAATGCTTTTCCTTTGAAGAAACAATTCTCCCTGGTGGTGACCAAGTCTGCGGGGCCGTGCGGGGAACATGCTTGTGATGGCAGTGTGGCTTTCGGGAGATGGGGTGGGGGCAAGTGTGCGTCCTTGTGACAATAGTGACCAGGAGGAGCAGGAAGAGTGGTTTTGGAACCAGAAATCTACGCTAGACTAACTTAGGTTGGTAAAAATGATTGTGGCCTTGAAGTTTTAAGATTACTTCTGTTTTTCCCAGAGAATGGCGCACCCAGGGCGGGAAACGGAATAGTCACCTGTTTGCTTTCCTTCCGTAGACCGCGACGAGAGTGTTCAGCATCAACCCGAATAAGACCACGGCCGGGGGGAGCTGCGGCCCCCAGCTGGTGACCCTGGAGCTCCACAGCGACAGCGTCCCCCTCCTGGCCTTCCAGTTTGGAATGGTGAGGCTTCCGCTCCTTCCTCCGTCGCTTGGAGGCTTTGGTTCAGAGCGCGTGGCGCCTCGGCCTGCCGCCCACCGTGGCCCTTGTCCTGTCCCCTTGTGTCCTGCTCCGCACAGCAGCAGAGCCGAGGGCCCGGGCGCTGGCCAGGCCGAAAACCACATTAAATTGCCAAACCCCACAGCTCTGCCTTTGTCACGAAGGGGGAGTCTGCTTTCTCTTCTTTCTTTTTTGCTGGTGTTTTGGACCGCCGCCCGCGCGGTCCTGTTTTCGTGAGGGAACGCCTCGATTGGCTGTTCGTGCAGTGGACGGGGGAGCGCCGGCGGCCTGCCCACAGCCGCCGTCCGTGCCTTCCGTGCCCGGCTGCGCTCGGCTCAGCCTCCCCCTCACGCATTCGTCACCCGGGACTTCCTTGAGGGGCGGCGTCTCCGCGTCCTGGCTCTCCTCTTCTACCCGTGGGGGGTGAATCCTCCATGCAGTGGCAAAATCACGGGAAGAAGACAAGTGCCGTCGGCGAGCATTTATAGAGTACACGCTCCAAATGAGCTCATTGACGGGTCTTTTCTAACCACGTTTGGCGAACATTGAGAAAAGCCTGCTTTTTTAGAATAGGACTCCTTCGGTCCTTATTTTAGCAGAGTCTGAGCCTGTAAAAAGGTCTAGAAGGAATTAGTCAACGTTTGTGTTCTCGAGGTTCCTGCGATGCCTTTTACAGACCGTGGACCCCACAGCTTCACGTCGAAGCTAGAAATACGGGAGTCACGGTTATCACCAGACGGCCCTTCAGGTTTGACAGTAAACGGGTGAGTCTGGCAAGTGGTTAAGGATCTCTCTTTTTCTTTAAGAACGCAAGTACAAGCCGCTATTTCCTGCAAGGAATCCAGTTGACTATGACTCTTCCTGACGCCAGAGGTGAGACCCCCCCAGCCCCCCGGCCGGTCCAGGCCCCCCGGAGCACTTACTCTCCCCTGCCTTTGCAGAGCCCACCTTTAAGGCCGCCAACAGCTCTCTGAGGGCCCTTCAGGCCTCCATCGGGAATTCGTACAAGTGCAACGCTGAGGAGCGCGTGCAGGTCACAGAGGCCTTTTCCGTCAACATCTTCAAAGTGTGGGTCCAGGCTTTCCAGGTGCAAGGAGACAAGTTTGGGTCTGGTGAGTAGCACCGAGGGCAGCATTTCAGACTCTGCACGGGGCCTGCAGGCTGTGGTTCGGTGAGGGTATTAGTCACTTAGAGCAGACTCCCCTTCCCCCATCAGCTGGCCTTCGAAAGGCCCGGCATCGCAGCTGTGCACGCGGGGGGCCGTGGGAACAGAGGTCACATCGAGAGCTGGCACGCGTCCTCCCCCGTGAAAGCAGGACGTAGGACTGCTGCCACGGGGGCTGTGGTGTCCAGGCAGCGTCCCCGAGAGCGGGAGCCCGGCCGGTGCTCGCGGCCCGGCTGCGGGAGGGGGCCGGCGGTCGCGCGGCTGCGGCGGCGGGCGCGAGCGGGGTGCGCTCCCTGTCTCCGCAGTGGAGGAGTGCCAGCTGGACGAGAACAGCATGCTGATCCCCATCGCCGTGGGGGGCGCCCTGGCGGGGCTGGTCCTCATCGTCCTCATCGCCTACCTCATCGGCAGGAAGAGGAGCCACGCCGGCTACCAGACGATTTAGCGCGGCCGCGAGAGGCGCAGACCAGCCGCCGCCGCGGGGCCTCTGCTCGTTTCCCTGAGCTTAGATTGGTGGTGAGGGAGGCACACTTTCTTGCAAACTGATTTTCAAATCTGCTTTATCCAATGTGAAGTTCATCTTGCAACATTTACTATGCACAAGAGTAACTTTGAAATGGCGGTGTTAATTTTGCTAACTGGGTTAAATATTTTGCTAATGGTTCAACGTTAATATTTACCAAAGTAGAACTTTAAGGTGGGAGGGTAAGAGTGCTTTTCTGATAGGGCACTGGCTCTGCTCTCGTTTGGCTTTTTAAGATTCTGGTGTTTGGCCTCTTCATTCTTGACAGACTTTCAGCCTCGCCAAGGGAGGGTCCCCGGTCTTGACCCCAGGACCTCTGAGGAGGGCTGGCGAGGTGTTAGGCTGGTAAGCTTAAGAAATTAGTAGAGAAAGAAGATCTTAAAACAGAAGTACTCCAAAAGGTGAAAACTCGGACCGCTTAAATTAAGCTGTAGTAGCCAGGACGGGCCTGGCCCCCGCCCCCAGGCGGCGCGGCTCAGTCCTCGGCCCGGGCGCCCCGCGGCCCCGCGCCCCTGGTCTTGCCCTGCTCTGCCACTCAAGAGCCGGCACTTTTTTAAAATAGATAAATGGGTGTTATTTTTATTTACCTTTTTGTAAAGTGGTTCTCAGTCTTCTGTTGGAGGTTCGGGGCGGCCTTGCCCTGCACTTGTGTAAATACCGGGTAGCACGCTCTGATCTCCCTGCTTGCCGCTCGGGCGGCCGTGCGCTGAGGGCCCTTCACGGCACGCATTGCTGTAACGATGCTAATAAAACATGTCTTTCTTTCTCTGTCTGGATCTCGTCCTTCTGCCTGCTCTCCTGCGAGGTCTCACAAAGAGGCTCGGGGAGGGCAGGCGTCTGCCAATGCCCCTGGCTTCTGGGAGAGCCGGTGTTGCCGCTGGTCCCCGGGGCCGCGGAAGGAGAAACGGGAGTCGCCACCCGGCGGCCGCGGCGTCGTGTCCCGCCCACACCGAGTGACGACGACTGCGGGGCCCTGCGCCCCACCCTTTGAAGACAGGCCGCCTTAATCTCCCCGGATGGTGGCAGCGGGGGCCCCGCCTGCTGTGCTCAGAGCTTTCAGAGCGGGAGCTGAAGCCTAAGATTTATTTTAATCTTTTGTTTTTAAGCAAAGACTGGTGCCTTCCAAGGACGCATGGACTTTGCTGGCCAAGGCCGTGGAGCCGACCTACCTTCCAGGCAGCCCTGGGACTGGAGCGTCCCCAGGCAGGGCCTGCGCACGGGCACCGGGGCTGCCCCAGAGCTGTGCCCGGGGCGGGAGGGGGCGGGGCTCAGGCCACGGGCAGTGTGTCCAGGCTGCACCGGGCAGCTGTGCCCGCCCCATGCTGGCGAGCCCTCGCGGGGCAGCCTCCAGGACGCCCCAAGCTGGCGGCCTGCCCGGGCCACCACCTCCTACCCCCGAGCGCATCTCTGCGTGTGGTTTGTTTCCGGTGCAGTGTCCTCTGTGACGCTGGGGGAGGGCAGCGCCTCTGCTGGGGCTGGGCTGGAAGCGAGGCCAGCCAGGCCCTGCCGTCTCTTAGTGCCTTGGCTGTGCTCCCCATTAGGGGTGACCCACAGCCGCAGGGGTGCTGACGGGTCACCCCTCCCCCATGCGGGGCGCGCTCTGTAGCCAGAGGCAGTGCCACCGTCAGGGCCCGGAGATGGGTCGGGGTCAGGAAGAACGGGGTCTGGGGTCTTCCTCTAGGGACCCGGGGTGACCACGGCTGCAGGTGGCACTCGCAGGCCCAAGGCAGGCCCGCTGCCGTCTGCCTCATTCACGGGATACAGCAATTTCAGGAGTCATTTTTAGCGATCTCCCGTCTAGAGAGCAGTGACGGTTTCCACAAACCTCAGTACCGGGGGATGCCCAGGAAGGGGGTTAGTGACACTAGGGACAGCTTGCGGCTTGGGCTTTCATTTCCCACCAACCGACAGGCTGACAGACTCCTAGTGTTGACATACTTTATTATAAATACATACGTCTCACATTTTATGGGTGAATGTCTCAAGTAAAAATACATTTTTAGAAATTGAGGACTTCATGGGCCATAACTGACTTAGAGAACGACAGAATTCTAAATCGCCCTTTTAAAAAAGTCACAAGCGTAGCGACATCGGGTATTCACAGCACTAAAAAGGGAGGCAGCAATCGCCGGTCAGCGCTGGAAACGAGGCCTCGCCCTGGGCCGCGGGGGCCCACTCAGCCCTGCGCCAGCAGCCTTGCCCGGCAGCTCGCGCGCAGCCTGCTGATGGTGGCCGTGGACAGGCTCCCGGGCTCGGAGAAGATTTTCTGCAACAGAGACGGGATCCGTTTAAGAAACCAGCTCCACGGACCCCCGCCCACGCCAGATAAGGGCTTGCCAGCAGCGCCGGGGGCCTCAGCCCAGCTGCTGGGCCGTGCGGGGGAGGGGCGCTTGTGCTCACCCTTGAACCCCGAGGGCCTGCGGCGGCTCTGAAGCCTGCCCGACCCAGCGCTTCCTTGGGGACCAGAGGCCTAATTATTTCTGCAGTTATGGCTGAGAAATTCACGGTTACAAAT
>JAPYYJ010000327.1:0-16980 GCA_028533885.1 Nasua narica | reverse complement strand
GAAATATTCAAAATAGAGCTAGAAGATGAAGGCAAATTTATTAAGTAGTGAGCAATTTTACTCATATGTTTTTAATGCAAAAAATGCAGAACACCCGAAAAAGGAATAATAAAAATATAGAGGAAGATACAATTATGCCAGGGAGTCATAATCTTTAATGAGAAAGATATTTCATTATTACTTCAAAGAAATCTCACCGGGGCCATGAGTTTACAAGGAAAACAGTGATGAATTCCCTAGAAGAATCTAGGTGACTTCGAACCAGGACTCCGCCCAGAATACACACACACACAGACATGTCTAACTACACCCAAATGGGCAAAAAGCACAAAACTCCTTAGAGTCCAAGGAAGTGACTTTCAGGGTCCTGTGCACGATGCTAACTAGAATTTCTTGATATTTTACACTTAAGTTGTTTAATGAGCTGCATGTGGACATTGAAACTTCTCAGACACTGTATGTACAATCTTGATGTTATCTACTTTGTTTTAAGGATTAAACAATGTATCTGATCCAGTAGAACTGTTGTGCCTAGCAGAATGCCTAGGACCTAGGAGTTATTCGATAAATGTCGATTTTTTTCACTTCTATAAAATAATATAATTTCTACCTGTCAATAATTTAAGAATTTATAGTCTTAATTATAAGCAATGATCATAATCATCATCTCACGCTGGACTTTGCCTTAAAGAACGGTACACTATAAAACAGTCAACTTAACAAGCCACGTGGAGGGAACAAAGGCTTAAACTAAGCCCACAGAGTGATAAGAGATTCTGTCAGAAAACAATGTTATTAACCTAAAGAATCTTTTAAAATCATGATAAACAATTGTGGCGTGTGCTAGATATATCAGAAAAGTAGATAAAGGGTGGATTTTGTCTATTGTTACCAGAATTCATTTCAAATATCAATTGCTTCTCTTGTGCATAAGGAGTCTCAGTTCATGGATAGATCACTTAGTTACTCCATATTTATAATGGACAGCACAACTGTTCCATATCTACAGTAAGTATATATCTACTTGCAAGAATTACTTCATGGTAATATGCTTTTTCTTTTTCTGACTGAGGGACATAAACTGAACTGTAAGAGCTAGTTTAGCACTCATTTATCTTGGGTTCCATATGGACAGAAACGCTGCTTTAAAGATAATCTTACACATATATAAGAAATCAAGAATTTCCCAAACAGCAAATAGAACTGTATCATTTAATCTTAAGTTATAAATCACTTCACTCATTTTATTTGCAAAATAACTTTTCCCCTTATTTTTTCTTCATCTTGACTCCATCTACTAGTAGTTGCAAATTTTTGCTTTGTTTTTCTTGTGTGAGGTGAGTCAAACTCATCGCAGAGTGAGGTGAAACAGAAATGATCAATACAAAATGTAAATACCAAAATAAATTTTATAGAAAATTCTTCCGAGTTTAAATTGGTTTTTAAGAGACAGCCTATAATATGTTGAAAAAAATCCATGTGACTACTTCCATTACGTTTTGCCTGTTCACTTTTCACTGTTTTTATGCCGTGTTCCATTGTCACATTCAGATTAGCCCTGAAGAATATGCACAAGGACTTTAAACCTGGGCTTAGACCTAGACAGTGTGACATCAAATTGAACATGAAATAGCAACTCAACAGTATCTCTCCACCCAGGCGCCCTCTAGTGTATTTTTAATATCAGTTTATGAGTTCATCTCTGATTGGTTCTTTGTATTCTTTCGTAAGGGTCTCACTGAGATCCTCCACTCTGTTCTGTTCTCGAGGCCACTATTTTTATGACCATCACTTTAAATTCTCTATCAGGCATATTATCTCCATTTCATTTAGCTATCTTATTGTGATTTTATCCTGTTCTTTATCTGGCAGATATTCTGTCTCCTCATTTCGTCTGTTTTTATGCATTAGGAAAGTCAATTCTGTCTCCGCCCTTAAGAGTAGTTGCCTTATGATGATGAGGTCCTGTAGTGCCCTGTGGTGCAACGTCCCTGTTTATGAGAACCTGGTGCTTAAGGGGTGTCTCCTATTTGTGTTGTGTGTGCTCTACTGCTAAGCCACATTTGCCTTCAGTCTAGTCATCTGCACTGGCTCTATTTGCCTGGTTGCGGGCAAGGTTTGCTTACTGTGTTGTTAGTAGTTCAGTCTGGGGACACCTTGAGCTTGAATTGGGTCAGACCAGATGTTTGCTAGAGCTGTCGTAGCATTGAATTGCACGGTGCTTTCCCTGTGTTGTCTGAGAAGCTTTTGTTGGTGGGCAGGGCCTGCAGCCAGGCCAGTTATCTGCCCCTGCCCGTGTCTGAGTTTGCAGTGTGACTGGTGTGTGTGATTATCTTCCCCTTCTCCTCCCCAGGGCAGGAGTCACTTTGGGGTGGTGCTGGCCACAGCTGGGGTTGCTTGCACCCTGCCAGGCTTATGACACTGCTTTAGATGGTCACTTGCCAAGGTGAATTAGAGGGGGTGGATCTGCAGAAGAATGCAGAGACGGGTCATGAAGTGTCAGGAAGTTCTGCACTGGTCCACTGTGAAGTGCACGGTTAGCAAGCCAGATGAGAGTGTTCGTGCCACACTGGTTCCCTCGAGCGTCTGTGGGCGCAGGGGTGGGAGAAATGGTACCCACCAGCTCTTCTGTTCTTGATGAAGTCTCCCAAAGATCCCTGCCCCACCAGCACACACTCTGAGATTGGGCAGTAAATCTTGCTGTGTCCCTGAGGCACACTTCAAACTGCCGCTCCTGGGCTGTATCTCTGCAGGCCTGTTTGTTGTGCCGTCCCTTTAAGGGTGAGGACTCAGCTTCCCATGGCCCTCAGAGCCCACTGATTTTAAAAATTCCAGATGTTAAGTCTCATTATAAAAAGAAAGTTAGGCCCCTTAGTTTTCAAAGCCAAATATTACTGGGATTTATCTTCCCACTGTGGGTCTTTTGTGTCTGGGGTGCCTGGTGTGGGGTCTCCTCTCCCCTCTCCATGCCCAGGGTATCCCTTTCACCAGTGGACAGTCCCATGGGTCAGCTTGGCTCCTGACCATGTCTCTGCCCTTCCTATCCTCTTTGATGTGGTCTCTTCTCTATACTTAGCTGTGGAGAGTCAGTTTTGCCAGTCTTCAGGTCATTTTCTGATTTACTTTGCTATGGGAGTTATTTGGTATAACCATAGGAAGAGGTCAGCTTGGGATCCTCCTACTCTGCCACCTTCTCAGCATTTTTTTTAATTGAATTTTAAGTGTTCGTAGGTACATGTCCCTTATCAGATACATGATTTGCAAAAAAGTTCTCCCATTCTGTAGGCTGTCTTTTCACTTTCTTGATGGTTTTGAAGCACAACAGTATTTGATTTTTAGTATGTCCAGTCTATTTTTCTATTTTTTCTGTTGTGGGTTATAATTTTGGTTCTAAGGTATGTTACTAAGTAAAAATAGCCATGTGTACAGAATTGTTTATATAATAGTAATTTGTCTCTGTAAAAAAGGATGGACAAGGAGAATATGTATTTGCTTATATATGCATAAACAGTATAAACTGAAAATGGTACTTATATACTATTAGGAGAGAACTGCAGGGATGGGAGACATGGGTAGGAAGGAGATTCTGCTGTATACCTTTTTAATTTCATTTTTTAATATAATATTCACTATGTAAAACAATTAAAAATAGTGCTTGAGTAAACCTAGGATTCTAATACTCATACTGAAGATATTATGTGCATATGGTAGAAAAAAATCCAAACAGAAGTATGCAGTAAAAATGAGTCTCTTTCTTACCCATGATCCTCAGTCCTTCAAATGTTACCATTCTTACCAGTTTCTTTTGTAGCCTACTAGAGATATTATGTGACTATGAAAGTGTGTATGTTCCTGTACAAACACATAGCACTTCTCTCCCCTCCCATTTTTGAAAATAGAAACAGACTGTAAACACTGCAAACATGCTTTTCACAGAAAAACAGATTGTGTAGATTTGTTCTACAATGATGTAAAATCTGCATCAATACTTACCAATTTAATTTTTAAGTAGGCTATATAATTTTAGTGTATGTCATTTAACTAGTTCCTTGATAATGAATTTTAAGGTTGTTTTCTACTCTCTTGTTACTACAATGTTGCAGTAAATATCCTTATACATATATGCTATGTATATGTGATGGGTAAGTGTATGTGATAGTATATATATTAGATAAATTCCTGATGTTGAACTATTGGCTCAAAGAGTATATGCTTTTGGGGTGCCTGTGTGGCTCAGTTGGTTAAGCATCTGCCTTCAGCTCAGGTCATGATCCTGGAGTTCTGGGATCGAGCCCCATATTGGGCTCCCTGCTCAGCAGAGAGTCTGCTTCTCCCTCTGACCTTCCCCTCTCTCATGCTCTCTCTCTCTCTCTCAGATAAAATCTTTAAAAAAAAAAGTATATGCTTTTAATATTTTCATATATTTTTTAACAGAGCTCTAGAATCAGATTATCAAAAATACCCTGTTGGGATTTATTGGAAGCATTTCTTATAAGGCAGGTCTAGTGGTGGTGAACTCCCTCAGCTTTTTTCTGGGAAAGTCTTTATCTTCCTTTCATAGCTGAAGAACAACTTTGCCAGATAGTATTCTTGGTTGGGAGGGGTTTTTTTCTCCTTTTAAAAATCCTTTTTTTTAGAGGGTGTCCGGGTGGCTCAGTAGATCATGAGATCCAGCCCTGCACGGCGTTCCATGCTCAGGGAGTCTACTTGAGATTCTCTCTCTCTTCCTCTGCCCCACCCTCCCCGCTGTCTCACTAAAATAAATACATCTTTTAAAAAATCATTTTTTAGAGGCGCCTGGGTGGCTCAGTGGGTTAAAGCCTCTGCTTTTGGCTCAGGTCATGATCTCAGGGTCCTGGGATCAAGCTCCGCATCGGGCTCTCTGTTCAGCAGGGAGCCTGCTTCCCCCTCTTCTCTCTGCCTGCTTGATTCCTTTCTCTGTCAAATAAATAAAAAAAAATCTTTATTTTTTTTTAAAAGATTTTATTTATTTATTTGAGAGAGAGCATGAGAGGAGAGAAGGTCAGAGGGAGAAGCGGACTCCCTGCAGAGCTGGGAGCCCGATGCGGGACTCGATCCCGGAACTCCAGGACCATGACCTGAGCCGAAGGCAGTTGCCTAACCAACTGAGCCACCCAGGTGCCCAAATAAATAAAATCTTTAAAAAAATAATTTTTTAATCATATGTATACTCTTTTATCTCCATTCCTTTATTTCCCCTATATCCCCACCCACTTTCCCTCTGGTAACCATCAGTTTGTCCTCCATAGTTAGAAGTCTGTTTCTTGGTTTGTCTCTTTTTTGCCTTTGCTTATTTGTATTGTTTCTTAAATTCTACATGTGAGTGAGATCATATGGTATTTGTCTTTCTCTGACTTATTTTGCTTAGCAGCATACTCTATAGCTCCATTGATGCTGTTGCCAATGGCAAGATTTCATCCTTTTTATGGTGAATAATTTAATCTTCTTTATCCAATTGCCTATCAATGGACACTTGCTTTGCTTCCATAGTTTTGTTATTTTAAATAATGCTGCAATAAACATGGGATGCATGTATCCCTTTGAATTATTATTTTTTTAATTTTCTGGGTAAATACCCACTAATGCATAGGGCAGTTCTATTTTTAATTTTTTGAGGAGCCTCTATACTGTTTTCTGTAGTGGTGGTACCAATTTGCATTCCTACCAACAGTGCACCAGTGTTCCTTTTTTCTCCACATTCTCATCAACACTGTTTCTTATGCTATGCTAGCCACTCAGACAGGACAATGAGTCCTTATTTCCCCGATAATGAGTGATGTTGAGCATGTGTCTGTTAGCTGTCTATATGTCTTCTTTGGAGAAACATCTGTTCATGTCTTCTAACCACTTTAATTGGATTATTTGATTTTGGAGTATTGAGTTACGTTAGTTCTTTATGTATTTTGGATACTAATCCTCCATTGGATATGTCATTTGCAAATATCTTCTCCAATTCAGTAGATTGCCTTTAAGTTTTGTTGATTGTTTCCTTCACTGTGCATAAACTTTTTATTTTGATATAGTCTCTATTATTTATTTTTGTTTTTATTTCTCTTTATTTCTTTTAGGAGATCTAGCTAAGAAAATGTTGCTATGGCTGACATCAGCGAGATTACTGCCTATGGTCTCTTCAGGGATTTTTATGGTTTCAGCTTCCACATTTAGGTCTTTCATCCATTTTGAGTTTATTTTTGTGTATGATGAGTGGTCCAGTTTCATTCTTCTGCATATAGCTGTCCAGTTTTCCCAACACCATCTGTCTTTTCCCCATTTGCATATTCTTGCCCTCTTTGTTGGAGATTGACCATATAATTGTGGGTTCATTTCTGGGCTTTCTGTTCTGTTACACTGATCTATATGTCTATTTTTATGCCACTACCATAGTGGTATTGTTGTTTTATTTTTTTGTTTGTGTTTTGTTTTCATTTTTTGTTTGTAATTTCTACACCCAACAGGCTCAAACTCATGATTCCAAGATCAAGAGTCACATGTTCTTCCAACTGAGCCAGCCAGGCACCCCACCATAGTGTTTTGTTTTGTTTTGTTTTTAATTTTATTTATTTGACAGAGAGAGATCACAAGTAGGCAGAGAGGCAGGCAGAGAGAGAGAGGGAAGCAGGCTCCCTGCTGAGCAGAGAGCCCAATGCATGGCTTGATCCCAGGACCCTGAGATTATGACCTGAGACGAAGGCAGAGGCTTTAACCTACTAAGCCACCCAGGTGCCACCCCCCTACCATAGTGTTTTAATTAGTGCTGCTTTGTAATATAACTTGAAATCTGGAATTATTATACCTCCAGTTTTGTTTTTCTTTTTTAAGATTGCGTTGGCTAGGTCTTTTGTGGTTCTGTACAAATTTTAGGATTATTTGTTCTAGGTCAGTGAAAAATGCTATTGATACTTTGATACAAATTACATTAAATCTGTAGGTTGCTTTCAGTAGACATTGCAGCAATGTTTCTTCTTCCAATTCAACAGCATGGAATGTCTTTCCATTTCTTTGTGCTTTCAATTTCTTTCATCTGTGTTTTACAGTTTGTTGTTTTTTTTTTTTTTAAAGATTTTATTTATTAGGAAAGAGAGAGAGTGAGAGAGAGAAGGTCAGAGTGAGAAGCGGACTCCCCATGGAGCTGGGAGCCCGATGTGGGACTCGATCCCGGGACTCCGGGATCATGACCTGAGCCGAAGGCAGTCGCTCAACCAACTGCGCCACCCAGGGGCCCTGTGTTTTACAGTTTTAAGAGTACAGGTCTTTCACCCCTTTGGTTAAGTTTATTCCTATTTAATTGTTTTTGGTTCAATTGTAAATGAGATTTGTCTTAATTTCACTTTCTGCTGTTTCATTATAAAAATAATGTACAGGAGTGCAACGGATTTCTATACACTGATTTTGTGTCCTGTGACTTTACTGAATTCATTTATCATAGTCTTTTGCTGGAGTCTTTAGGATTTTCTATATACAGTATCATGTCAATTGCAAATAGTGAAGTTTTACTTCTTCCTTACCAATATGGATGCCTTTTGTTTCTTTTTCTTATCTGATTACTGTGGCTAGGTCTTCCAGTACTCTCTTGAATAAAAGTGGTAAATGGACATCCTTGTCTTGTTCCTGACCTTAGGGGAAAAGCTGTCAGTATTTATTTCCCCACTGAGGATGATGTTAGCTGAGGGGTTTTCACAAAAGACCTTTAAATGTTGTGGTATGTTTCCTCTAGACCTACTTTGTTGAGGGATTTTATCATGAATAGATGTTGTACTTTGTCAGATGCTTTTTCTGCATCTATCAAAATGATCATATGGTTTTTAATCTTTCTCTTATTGATGTGATGTA
Organism: Nasua narica; assembly: GCA_028533885.1. Lineage (NCBI taxonomy): Eukaryota > Metazoa > Chordata > Mammalia > Carnivora > Procyonidae > Nasua > Nasua narica. Next base: position 9,129 of record JAPYYJ010000327.1, on the reverse strand, counting down.
TCACATTGATTGTTTCGGGAATATTGGAATTCCCCTTACATCCTGGGAATAAATCCGACTTGATAATGTGTATGATGTGTTTAAATGTATTGTTGGATTCAGTTTACTCATTTTTTCTTGAGGATTTTTGCATCTATATTCATGAGAGATATTGGCCTGTAGTACTCCTTTTTTGTGGTGTATCTAGTTTTGGTATCAGGGTGATACTGGCCTCATAGAATGAATTTTGAAGTTTTTCCTCCTCTTGTATTTTTTGGAATAGATTGAGGGGGGAAAAAGTGTTAAGTCTTCTTTAGATGGTTAGTAGAATTTTCCTGTGAAGCCATCTGGTCCTGAGCTTTTTTTTCTGGGAGGGGGGGATATTTTGATTACTGATTCAATTTCATTGCTGATACTTGGTCTGTTCAAATTTTCTATTTCCTCCTGCTTTAGTTGTGGCAGGTTATATATTTTTTAGAATTTATCCCTTTCTCCTAAGTTGTCCAATTTGTTGGTATGTAGGTCTTTCATAATATTCTGTTACAATTATTTGTATTTCTGTGATGTTAGTTGTTATTTCTCACCTTTCATTAGTAATTTTGTTTATTTGGGTCCTCTTTTTCATGAGTCTTCCTAAAGGTTTATCAATTTTGTTGATCTTTTCAAAGAACCAGCTCCTGATTTCACCAATCTGTTGTTTTTTTAGTTTCTATATCACTTATTTCTTCTCTGATATTATTTCCTTCCTTTTCCTGGGTTTGGGTTTTGTTTCTTCTTCTAGCTCCTTTAGATGTAAGGCTAGGTTGTTTGAGATTTTTCTTCCTTTTGAGGTAGGCCTGTATTTCTGTAAACTTCCCTCTTAGAACCACTTTTGCTGCATCCCAAAGATTTTGGACTGTTGTGTTTTCATTCTCATTTGTTTTCACCTAATTTTTTATTTCCTCTTTGATGACTTGGTTGACCCATTCATTGGTTAATAGGATGTTATGTAACCTCCATGTATTTGTGCTCTTTCCCCATTTTTTTCTTCTGGTTGATTTCTAGTTTCATATCATCGTGGCCAGAAAAGATGTATGGTATGACTTTGATCTTTTTGAGTTTGCTGAGACTTGTTTTGTGGCCTAATATGTGATCTATTCCAGAGAATGTTCCATGTGTTCTGCTGTTTTAGGATGGATTGCTCTGAGTATGTCTGTTAAATGCATCTAGTCCAGTGTGTCATTCAAAGCCACTGTTTCATTGTTGATTTTCTATTCGGATGATCTGTCCATTGATGATCTGTCCATTGATCTGTCCCCCTTAAAAGTCCCCTGCTATTTTATTGTTATTTCTTTTATGTTTGTTTTTCACTGTTTTATGTATTTGGATCCTCCCATGTTAGGTGCATAGGTATTTACATTTGTTATATCTTCTTGTTGGATTGTACCCTTTCTCATTATACAGAGAATAATCTTTATCTCTTTACAGTCTTTGTTCAATATCTGTTTTGTCCAATGTAAGTATTGCTACCCCAGCTTTATTTTGGCACCTATGTGCATGATAAATATTTCTCCATTCCCTCACTTTCAATCTACAGGTGTCTTTAGATCTTAAATGAGTGTCTTGGGGCACCTGGGTGGCTCAGTAGGTTAAAGCCTCTGCCTTCAGCTCAGGTCATAATCTCAGGGTCCTGGGATCAAGCCCTGCATCGGGCTTTCTGCTCAGTGGGGAGCCTGCTTCCCCCTCTCTCTCTGCCTGCTTCTCTGCCTACCTGTGATCTGTCAAATAAATAAAAAATCTTTTTAAAAAATGAAATGTGTATCTTATAGGCAGCATATAGATGAGTCTTATTTTTTTATCCACTTTGTCACCCTATATCTGATTGGAGCATTTAGTCTATTTACATTCAAAATAATTATTGATAGAATGTATTTATTGCTGTTTTGTTACCTGTTTTGTGGTTGTTTCTCTAGATTTTTCTCTGATCCTTTCTTGCTCTCTTTCATGCTTCGTTGGCTTTCTTTAATGGTTTACTTGGATTCCATTCTCTTTATTCTTTGCATATTACTGTTTTTGATTTGTGGTTACCATTGGGTTTGTGTATAAGATCTTCTGCATATAGCAGTCTATATGAAGTTAATGGTCGCTAAGTTTAAACCCATTTTTTACTCCTCTCCTTCCCTCCACCAACACATTTTAGGTATATGGTGTCATATTTTACATCCTTTTATTTTATGGATCCCTTGACTGATTTTCAGAAATACTTATTTTTACTGCTTCTGTGTTTTTTACATTTCATACTTGAATATATGGTCTTCCTTTCAACTCAAAAAACTCCCCTTTAATATTTCTTGCAGGGTGGTTTAGTGGTCATGAGCTCCTTTAGTTTTTGCTTGTCTGAGAAACTCTCTACCTCTATTTCTATTCTGAATGATAGCCTTACTGGATAGAGTATTCTTGGCTACAGACTTTTTTCCTTTCTGCACTTTGAATATATCATGCCACTCCCCTCTGGCCTGTAAAGTTGCTGCTGAAAAATCAGCTAATAGTCTTATCATGGCTCCCTTGTATGTAACTGTCTTCTCTTACTGCTTCAAATTTTTTTTCTTTATCATCACTACTTTTTGCCATTTTAATTACTATGTGTTTTGGTGTGGACCTGCTGGGGTTGAATTTTTGGAGAAATCTCTTGCCTTCTGGATCTGGATATTTGTTTCCTTCCCCAGATTTGGGAAGTTTTCAGCTATTATTTCTTCAAATTAAGTTTCTGCCCCCTTATCTCTCTCTCCTTCTGAGATTCCTATCACACAGTTTTACATTTGGTGGAGTCACTGAGTTCCCTAAGATATTTGCATTATTTTCTTTCCTCTCCTTTGCTTAGCTTGGTTACTTTCCATTACTCTCTCTTCTAGGCATTAATTCATTCTTCTGCTTCATCGAGCGTCCTATTTATTCCATCAAGTGTATTTTTAATTTCATATACTGTGTTCTTGATCTCTGATAGGTTCTTTATCTCTGTATTAACGGTTTCACTGATTTCCTCCACTCTTTTCTCCAGTCCAGTGTTTTTATGATTACTAAGTTCTCTATCAGCCATGTTACTTATATCTCTTTTGTTTTAGTCTCTTGCTGTGGTTTGGTTCTGTTCTTCCATTTGGGAGATGCTTCTTGGTCTCCCCATTTTGTTTGACTTTTTATGTGTTAGAAAAGTCAGCTTTTCCTCTTGTTCTTAATGATAATAGCCTTATGAAGGAGAGATCCTGTACTGCCCTGCAGTACAAATGTCCTATTCCCCAGGACCTGGTGCTTGAGGAAGGCTCTCCTATGTGTGTTGCATGTGCTCTGCTGAGTCTGGTCTCTTTTTCTTTCTTCCAGTTGTCTTCAGGGGCTGTCTTTGCCTATTGTGGACAGTGTTTGGTCACCAGTTGGGGGGGTGTGGTTTAATGAGGTGATGTGTTTGTAAAATGAGACCCCAACCCACTGTGTGCTACCAGAACTGAGGTTCCACAAGACATATAGTTCTGGAGATGTTGTGTTGGCAGTTTGCACAGGTCTTCTGGGGGGACATACAGTGCAGGAACTCAGGCAAGTTAGACTAGGAATGGCACATCTGCTGAAGAAAGGGTGGTGGGGCTTGGTGTAAGCAAATGAGAGGCAGCACTGTACTGGTTCCTGCAGGTGCCCATTGTTTATGTGGGGTGGGGGACGGTGGTTGGAGGAGGTAAATGGCACCTGCTAGCTCTTCTATCCCTGGAGGAGACTCTCTGTGTTCTGTCTAGCCATGATCTGATATGAGCAAATCACTCTGTCTGCCCCCAGCATGTTTCAAACTACTGATTCTGTGCTGTATCTGCATGAGCTGTTTGTGGAGCTAAGGGCAGGGACTCCGCTTCCGGATACCCTCTCAAGGCTCTCTCAGAGCTGAGCCTAAAGATTTTTTTAAATTCCTGGCTTTAAGTCACTGGTTTTAAGAACTCCTGAAATTCGGCCCCTCTACCTTACTTACTTTCCTTTTTCTTTTTTTTTTTTACTATGTTATGTTAGTCACCATACAGTACTTCATTAGCTTTTGATGTAGTGTTCCATAATTGTTTCCATGTAACACCCAGTGCTTGTTGCAATACGTGCTCTCCTTAATACCCATCACCGGCATAACTCATCCTCCCAGCCCCCTCCCCTCTGAAACTCTCAGTTTGTTTCCCAGAGTTCATAGTATCTCATGGTTCGTCTCCCCCTCTGCTTTCCCAACCTCCATTCTTCCCTTCCTTCTCCTAATGTCCTCCATGCTATTCTTTCTGTTCCACATATAAGTGAAACCATATGATAATTGTCTTTCTCTGCTTGACTTATTTTATTTAGCATAATCCCCTCTAGTTCCATCCATGTCGATGCGGATGGTGAGTATTCATCCTTTCTGATGATATTTCATTGTATACATGGACATCTTTATCCATTTGTTTGTTGAAAGGCATATCAGAATAGCAAAAATTAACAGGGCAGGAAACAACAAATGTTGGAGAGGATGCAGAGAAAGGGGAACCCTCTTACACTGTTAGTGGGAATGCAAGTTGGTACAGCCACTTTGGAAAAGAGTATGGAGGTTCCTCAAAAAGTTAAAAATAGAGCTACCCTACCACCCAGCACTTGCACCACTGGGTGTTCACCCCAAAGACACCTATGTAGTGAAAAGAAGGAGCCCATGAACCCCAGTGTTCATAGCAGCAATGTGCACAATAGCCAAACTTTGGAAGGCAAATATTATGGAAATTCATCCTCCCCATTCGTGGGCTCCCCAGTGTGAGTCTGTTTTCTGCCCTTCCCTGTGCCACTAGCTCCCTGCCCACAGTGGATGGCCATTGTCTGTTTTGCTCCCAGACTGCACTGTTACCCTTCCTACCTTCACTGATGTGGCCCCTTCCTAGCCCTTAGTTGTGGAGTTTGTTCTGCCAGTCTTTAGGCCATTTTCTGAGTTATTCACACTGATATGAATGCTATCTAGTTGTACCCATGGGACAAGGTGAGCTCTCGGTTCTCCTATTCAGGCATCTTCTCAGCTGACCCTCAGTAGTTCTTTTCTTTTCTTTCAGCATTTTGAATGTATCATCCCTCTCTCTGCTGGCCTGTAACATTTCCACTGAGAAATCTGACAGTATGGGTTTCCCTTTTAAGTTACAAGCTTCTCTGCACTTGCTGCTTTTAAGATTCTTTGATTTTTGGTAGTTTTATAATAATGTTTCTTGGAGAAGTTTTCTGAGATTGTTAGGTAACCTATGAGCTTCATAAACACGGATATCCAAATTTCTCCTCAGATTTGGGAAGTTTTTAGCCTTATTTTTTAAAATAAGCTCCCTTCTCCCTCTCTCCTCCTGCAAGTCCAATAATTTGCAAATTATTTCTTTTGATGGTATCCTACAGATCACATAGACTTTCACTTTTTCATTTTTTCTTTGTTCTCTCATAACTGGATAATTTCAAAATTCCCATCCTCATATTTTTTTGCTTGATCCTTTGGTGTTGGTGCTATATTTTGCATTTCATTGTATCCTTCTACTCCAGAGCATGTTTTGTCCTTTTTATGATATCTGTTAAGCTGCTCATTTTTTCATGTGTTGTTTTCTTGATTTCATTGAATTGCCTGTGTATTCTTGTACCTCATTAAGCTTCCTTAAAACAGATATTTTGAATTCCTTATCAGGTAAGCAGATCTCCATGTCTTTGGGTTCAGTTACTAGATTATCATATTCTTTTGGTCATGTCATGTTTCCTTAATTTCTGATGTTCCTTAGAGTTTTAAACTGTTGTCTTTGTATTTTAAAATTATTTATTCTTAAAGACTTTATTTGATGGAGAGAGATCACAAGTAGGCAGAGAGAGAGGGGGAAGCAGGTTCCCCGCTGAGCAGAGAGCCCGACGTGGGGCTCGATCCCAGGACCCTGCGATCATGACCTGAGCCAAAGGCAGAGGCTTTAACCCACTGAGCCACTCAGGCGCCCCTTGGCTTTGTATTTAAAGTAGTAGTCACCTCCTCATCTTTACTGTTTTCAAAAAATATGTTTGGGGGTGCCTGGGGGAGGGGTCCAGTCAGTTAAGCATTGGACTCTTGATTTCAGCTCAGTTCATGATTTTAGAGTCCCATAATTGAGCCCCATGTGAGTCTGCTTAAGAATTCTCTCTCTCTCTCTCTCTGCCTCTCCCTACCACTCATGTGTGCTTTCTAAAAAATGAATGAAAACCTTTAAAAAAATGCCTGCTCCATGCTTCTTGCTACCTCTTATGGCAGAATTCTTAAGTTTGTATGCCTCTCAATTTGCAACAGAAAGGCTCAGCGCTGAGTCTTCCTTTTGCTTTCCCAAGGGTAGGGCTAAAGCTTACGTTTGTGGCCTCTCTGGCTCACGAATTTTGGCTGGCTTTTTGCACATACTCACTAGCATGCTCTCAATTCTGTTGGGAGTGCACACAAAGAGCCAGCCACAGAGTATGTGTGTGTGTGTAAGAGAGAGCGCTACATGAACCACTGGGAGGGTTCCCATAGGCTAGTCAGGGAGATCCATGGGTAAGGTATTCTTAGCAGCTCATGAGCAGCTTCTTAATGGAGGCTGTGAAATAGTAGATTCTATGTCCTTTTAATGACCTCCAAAAGTCAAATCTGCTACTCTTCCAGCTGCTTTTCACCCCCTAGTCACACAGCTCATGATTCACTACTCTTGGATGGGACCAGAGTGAAATGGGCCTCTTATGCGGCATTCTGCATAGCTGGGGAAGCTGAGCATTCACTCATTCTCCCCATTCCCCCCAACTCCACAGGAGAAATCACTAAGACCTCTCTTGGCCTTAAGTTGTTCCACTTTGGGGGAGGAGTGATGAGGCTAAACTCCTCCTCTTTAATGCATCTAAACATATTTTTTTGCTCCAATGGAAACTTGGGACTTAAAGTCTCTCTTGTCCATGGGTTACCACCTAAGATTTAGTGTTTTATAGGGGTTTGCAGACTGTCGCAGAGAGGGGCTGAAGCTTGTTCATAGGCCACTCCTGGGTAGAAGCCAGGACCCAGGTCTATACGTTTATTACCAAATGCAAGGGTAGGCAAAATTCCTCCTGGTTGCTTGGTATATGCTGCTGGATCCCAAAGCTCCCATAGTCATTTCTGTCCATGGATGGATGCCAAGTTATTGTCGGGAGGTTGGAGATGGTGCACAAATGAGGAACATCTTGTTTAGCCATGTTGCTGATATCACTTCTGAAATTGGTTGTCTTTAGTTAGGATAACTGGATGGCGGCCAAGAAGTGGAATGTTCAGTTGTTTCTTCTCAGTGGCCGTATTTCTGCTCTCTCTTTGCTTTGTCCTCTTTCTCTAGGTGCAATTCCTTCCAGTTACGAAGGCTAGAAGTTCAAGATAAAGGTAGTGGCAGGTTTGGTTTCTCCTGAGGGCCATAAGGATGGGTGTGTTCCAGGCGTCTCTCTTCGGCTTGCAGATGGCAAGCCAAATCCTCTTTGAGTTTCTTCTTCATATGGTCCTCCTTCTGTTCTCAAAATTCTATGTATTCTTAAAGCTCTTCCATAGCTAAGCTGGCAAACATTGGTATTTCACATCCCGGCAATAGTTTGAAGACATTAATTCCTTTAGCTATTGGAATTAGAGTGAACAAAAATGGATGAAATCAAAGTGAGATGACAGGGTTTCACAAGGAAAGGTTTAAATTCAAAGACCGAGACTAATAAGCTTAAGGGTAAAGCACTGGCTCCTTTGGGCACCTGCTGGAAGTCTCAAGGAATTACCTCTGGGCCCCTGACCCGGGCAGTTTTACATGTAGTATGTACTCTACTCCTGCTCCTGGATTAAAGCTGCTCAGGCTCCAAACACAAGCCTTGCAAAGAGTGGTAACAAAATACTGTGGTCACTAACCACTTTGCAAATGATCTCTCTCTGCTTCAAACACACAAGCAAGCCCAATTATTATGGTTTATGATCTTTGGTAGCACTTTTTGGGCATGTGACTGGCCATGCTGTAACATGATTCTGTGCCACTCTTCCTCACTGGACTGTGAACACATCTTGTCTTCCTCAGCAGAGGACGCAACATAGATCATATTCCTCAGGATCTTCTGCACAGAAGTTTACTAAATAAATAGGGCAGTAAATTAAGATGAAATTATCCCTCTCTTTTCCCTTCACCCATGAGAGTATAAGCTGAATTACAGGAAAGGTGGAATGTGGTATATGTAGTATTTCCTTATAAACAAGGATATTAGAAGACAAACAATAATTACCTTTCAATAATTACCACAAAAATTCAGGAATACTACAATAAAAATATAATTAAGTTTTCAAAGAACAGAAGTTTGCATGCATATATATTCCCATACTTGAGAACCTCAGCGCTACTTCTTTCTACTATAGCTAAACATACATACAAAAAATTATAAATCTTAAACATTTTTACAAAGTGAAAATATAAAGAAATGAAGACTGGATTTATGTCTACAATTTACTTTGAATCCCATCTGATGTGAAAACCTAACAGTTTATCAGACTTTGTATTTGATACAACTATGTGTTAGAATTACAGTGGACAAAATTGATGAAATCCTAATCAATAGCCTGTACTAAAAACTATTAAAATTGATGCAACCTTCAACTATTCTAAGTACTGTTGTTATAATTTTCTCTTTATTAAAACTTCAATTTTAAGGGAACAAAACTGATCTTAATGCTATTTCAGGAAAGAGAATTAAACATTAATTAAATCTTTAATCCCAACTTTTAAAGCTTAGAGCTCTTTAAGTATTCTGCTAATCTGAAACTATTTTTGGTTCACTGCTAACTTTTAAAATATCTTAAGACAGCCAATGTGATTTAAGGTCTGTTTTTTTTTTTTTTTTTTTTTTGTCTGGATAGCACTGTTTTTTGTCTTTATACCAAAGCAGTAAGGCAAGAAAGTACTTCTTTTTCCAAATCAGATCGAGAATATCCATTTTAAAATTCAGGGACTAGAATCACTGTAAATAATCCTACCAACAGGATATTAAGGCTGCTGTGATTTTCCTTTACATTTAAACCATAACATAAGATTAACAGTGTTATTGCCTACAAATGTTGAGTTTATAAGCATTTGGGCTTATATCACAGGACATAAATATTGTCATTTCTGTCTATACTTCAATTCCAGTAAA
>JAPYYJ010003269.1:0-11766 GCA_028533885.1 Nasua narica | reverse complement strand
AAGCATTTGATTACCCTGAATTTAAAATGGGCTCTTGCTCAGTGGCAGAGATACAAATTCATCCCCCAAAGAATGGCTTCTGCGGTGAAAAGGCACAAGATGACTTTTAGAGAGCCATCTACAAGGCTGATCTATGGGGCCATGAGACAGAACTCACCGAACACCATCGCTGGAGACTCCCCTCCATCTACCTGAAGAATTCCAACATGACTTGCTGAAGACCTAGCCGGACGGGGTTACAAACAGTTTCAAGCACAATTTCTTCCCGTTTTTATTCCCTGCTCACTGAGTTATGTGCTGTTAAACATTTCCAGAAGACTGTCAAAATGTAAGCATCCTGAGGTTTACATAGGCCACACCATTAAATAACATATAAGCACAAAATTTTAAACATTGTTTTCCAGCAATGGTAAATATTTTAGCTAAGTAAAAACTGAAGCTTGAAATGCAATAAGCACTTAAATGACTCCTTTCTGTGCCAGAATTCTTATTTTCCCCTGTGCAACCCTGGCTGCTGGGATTAAGGCGACCCCAGGGAGCTCAGCAAATGGTTGTGGGTTATGAGGTGTAGCATGAGCTTGGCGACAGCATGCCACCCAGCCTCAAGAAACCCAGCCACGACTGGAACCCAAGAATCAGTGTGTTCACTTTGTGGTCAGTTTCACATTTTTTCCCCTCCTTGAAAAAAAGAAAGCTGCTCCAAAAATCAGGCCTCTCCCCCACCTCCCCCTAAGCAACAGGAGGTGGACCCAGGGCAGAGCCGAGTAAGACTCACCGCCAAGGCTGGCCGGCAGAGCGGGGGGAGGCTGGCCCCACCAGGGCGGGCAGGCGGCGTGGGGGTGACGCAGCTTCCAGGTCCTCAGCGTTAAGGAGGGAAATGACCGGCTGCGTGAACGGCGGCCACCGCCTGGCCGACGTCCTGTGCTGTCACTTCAGGAAGAAGGAAAACCCAGAACAAATTCGACGTGGTTTTCACCACACGGTGATTGCAGTCCTGTTCAAGGATGTCACAGGCACGCCACCCACTGAGCAGAACCCTGATGGAAATTAGGCCTCCTTCAGAGTGTCTCAAGTCACAGCCCACCCTGAACAGAAGCAGCCAAGGATTTTAAAGAAACAGTGCCCTATGGCCCTATCTCCTCCGGCTTCCCCATTCCCCTGGTTTCTCCTTTACTGAAGAGAACCATCCTCTGTGGCAGGTAAACATAGCAACAGCTCCTGAACAAGCAGGCAGAGCAACGTACCTTTTCCGAGATCTGGGTCACTGTTGTTGGCAAGAAAATCTGATCTCCCATAGGATTCCAGCAAGTGAAGAGAAAGGAATGCGGAGATTTACACTGAGGGATTTCTGTCCACATGCAAAACACCAAAGCCTGGGGCACCTGGGTGGCTCAGGTGGTTAAGCAGCTGCCTTCGGTTGGGGTCATGATTCCAGGGTCCCAGGATCAAGCCCCGCATCAGGCTCCCCGCTCGCAGAGAGCCTGCTTCTCTGTCCCTCTGCCTGCCGCTCTGCTTCCTTGGGCTCTCTCTCTGTGTCAAATAAACAAAATCTTAAAAAAAAAAAATATCAAAGCTTGAGTGATGTGTTACTGCAACACCACCCAGATTTCTAAGACATATTTGGAGTTTTGTGACTGGTCTTTGAGATTACAATCTAAGTGCTTATCGCCTATCACACCGAGCAGGGATTGGGGGTGAGGATGGGGAGATGGAGTGGTTTTCGCTTTGGTTTTGCAAAACCAAAACCATGAAGGAAGCCACATCTGTCTTTGTCCTCTTTCTGGTGAAGCTAACAAAGCTTTTGTTCACTTAGGGGGGGAAAAATAGAAAAGGACACATGGATGGTGTTGATGCTCCTCAGTTTTGAACAGTAACTCTCAATGTCAACCCGTTGACTTACAAGTCAGACCGAGACTGGAAAGTGGCGGTCTCTCCTGGAGGGCCATTCTGGAGACGCGGAAAGTTCAGACTGGCTGCTCCCAGGCTCTCAGTAGCCTCGCCAGAGTCTAAGAAGTCCAAAAGCCCTAAATTCTGTTCAAGGCTAGCTTTGTTCCCCAGATGACAGTGTTGGCCAAACACCAGCAAATGTCAGATACAGTGACATCTGGTTTTCATACAAGGAAGGATCAGAGAAGGTTAGAAAGCACAAACGTCATTTCCTACCCGTTTTCATGCTCACCTTCCAGTGAAACTTTGTATTATAAAATGACAACCTGTATGAATTCTCACCATATGAAACTGCCGGAAGCACTGGGGATGACTAGAGGAAAAGTTTCCGAGCACTGGGTTCCTCGCTTATCTGGGCTTAACTGTCATTTCTTTTACTCACTCTGGATGTCGGCACATTGAAAATCAGGGTACACATGACCTCAAAGGGCCAGGAGGATATAGCCATGCCAACAGGGATAAAAGCGTCCTGAAAATGAAACATACAGAGTCCAGTAATGACATTATTGTAGTCACTCATCACCCAACATACACAAGAGCAAACAATTCAACAGCTTTAAAAATAGTTTATTTCCTCCTTTACAAACACTTGAGCCGTCTGACCACTACGCAAGGCACCACAAATTAAATAAAAACGTGTATTAGAATATATTTGTCTCACATGATTCAAGATAAACGGGACTTTAAAAGCGAAGAGGTGCCGACTGTGGGGGGGTTGGGAAGGCACGAAAACAGACACCAGCATGGGCTTCCCACAGCGTCTACTGCAACTAGCAGCGACCGGCACGTGTCATCGGATGAGCCGTGATCCAAAATTACCACATTCAGGAGAGGTGCTGCGCCTCCCCCCAGGTTCTCTGTCTACGGGATAAAATCCGCAAAGTACTTCCCTGAAATACAAACACTTCTCTCTAAGAGTCTTGGTACCACCAACAGAGTATGATTATTAAACATCTTCAATGTGGTTTTCATTACAAAAAAAAAAAAAAAAAAAAGTTTCACATAAAAGCTTCATAATATAATCCAGAAACAGAATTAGTACATGTTTAAAATCTGAAGCCAGGCTGGCTATTTCTGATTTTTTTTTTTCATTTCTTCCAGTGTTTTTTACAGTGATAAATATGCACCCAGTTTCCTACCCGTTGAAACATGCATGAAACACTTTACTCTGAGTACCATGATTGCCTTTCAGTAGTCTCTTTGGAACTATAATCCTAATCCAAGGAGAGCAGCTCTAACTGCTACTCAGACTTGCTCCTTCCCCCAAATCATGTTAGTGTTGACCAAATCCCAGTAAATGTCAGATACAAACCCAGGTTCATAAGCAGCGGCCCGAAGAATAATTATGAATAATCTCACGATGATGTGGTTAAGAAAACACACAGAAAATGAATGATTTCACCTTCTATAAAGCCTCGACTTGAATTTAAACAAGAGATGGAAGTGAAAGGAGGAACAGTTTCCACAGGAGACAAGGCCCTCGCTACCCCCAGCAGCGCTCCTCCTACGGGCCTGCCCTCATCACCACTGAGGTAGATGCCGGCGGCTTGAAGAGAGGTAGGTAAAGTCCAAATTTGTTTTCAATCCCTGCAAACGTCGCGACTGCCAGTTTGTAGCCTCCAACGTGATCAGGATTAGGAGCGGGCAGGATGATCCTGGATTTAGGAATTGGCTCGGATCCCACAGGTTTCCTAAAAGAAGAGAAAATCAGGTGAGAATCTGTTTTATCTTTATTTTTTTACCATGGTAAAAATAACATTCAAAGGTTGTGAAAATATGCATCACATAAAGGAGTTGTGGAATTCTAGTCCATTGTACGTTCCCCTTGGAAATGAGCGTGGTTACGGGATTCGGGTACTTTCCGACATCTTGTCTGTTTCATCAGAGCAATCAGAGTGACATACCCTTCTGAGCAGCGACTGAGTACCGGAGGAGCTGAACCTGGTCGCAGACTTAGCGGGATACTTACACGCCGCCAAAGTCAATGTAGAACCATCGCTGTAGCAATTCATACGTCAGCAAAGTCACGCCAAACTGGGGGGAGGATCGAAACACGCGAGCTTTGAAGAAATGCGGAAGTAATAGATATAATTAGGTTTTGAAAAAATTTACCTGCTACAAAAGGTTTAGTGAAGAACAAATTATTTCCCTACCACCAGCGCCTTTCCACAGAGCCTTTGGGCCTTCCTCCCGCAGGATTTTCCTGAAGCAGTCCACCACTCCACTGTAAGTGGTTTGGCCAGCCCGGGCGGCCACCTGTAATCGCGTCTTGATAACATCAGCAGGGGTCACTAAGGATGCCGCGGGCATACCTGCAGGAGAGGCACCGCCATTACAGGCTGGTCACATTCGCGCTATATAAAAATAACTGTGCTTTCAACTGCTGGCGGTGGAAAGAAAGTTAAGAGTCTGATGAAATCAAATGCCTCTTCTGCAGGCCTCTCTGGGCGGCACAGCCGTGACTACCTTAGTGACGGAGGCCATGCAGACATGCCTCTCCTCCCCTCCCCCAAGCACCCGACCTCTTTGGTACAGGATTGTATTCGGTAATGGTTTTAAGGAAATATTTCTCAATGACACTACAAGTGGAACAAATGGAGAAAGGTTTTTTTTTTCCTTCCCTTTTTTCTTTACACTGTCTAAATCAGAAACTTGCAAAGTTATTAGGTCCGATTTTCAGAGGTGAAGTTTGTTATGCGTTTCCCCTTCATGCTTTTCTGTGGCTGCTGGCAGTCACAGGAGGTGCCTTCTCGCACACAGTCGGCCGCCCCCTATCCACCAAAGCCTAACCTCTCCAGTTACACCAGAAGACGACTGCACTGAGGCTAGGCAAACACTGTGTGTATGTGTGTGGAGGGGTGGGGGGGTGGGGGTGGTGACCAGAGAAGGAGACTCCCCTAGATAATACTTCAGGATTCCTTTTTCCTAAAACTGACATCTCCGGGGGGGAACTGACAGAAAGCTGAAAATTTATACGGGCTGATAATCAATGAAAAAGGAACAACAGCAGCAACAAAACCCTCCCCCAATTACCAATGGGAAATTTTTCTACAGTCCTTTTATCCAAAATGGGGCAGTCCATGTTTAGATTTTTTAAGAGCGAGACTGTACTCAGAAGACACTGTCTCTTCTGGTTTTATTACTTTTCCATTATGAATCTATTCCAAACCAAATTGGTCAAATGCAGATGCATAAATCTCCTTTGCTTTTTTTAAGGCTTAATAATTCTGTAAGAATTTCTGTCCAAACCAACGTGGTCTGGCTCACAAGTACATCTCATCCTTCTAATGGACAGCTTTAAAGTTACTGTGTGTGTGCATGCGTGTGCGCTGACGTGCGCGTGCCTGGAGAAATCTGCACCACACATGTTTGCATTTATGTTACTAAGTTGCATCTTTTCCTCCCCCATCTTTACTGAGCTCCTCACACTCATCCTAAGTACCTGTGTTTTATAAAATACATCACATTTTTTGCATGTGAAAAAGCTCACTTTATATCCAAGTCTTCACCGGATAAGTCGTACTGAATTTCCTATTAACTTGGAGGAACTATTTTAACTTTGAGCCAGGAATTTATCCTCCAACATAATGGAAGGAAACATGAAGAATGCTTAGAAACCCACTGTGTTCACACCACCCATTACATTTTACTTCCTGGTTTAGAAAGAGTGTAGCAAGGCTGTCTGCTTTCGGCGCATAGTAAAATCCTCCTTGCGACAGTGAGCGGGCGTGTCCGACAAACGGGGACACACACGGGCAAGAACATGGGTAAAAAGTCTCCTCCAGTTAGTTCTCACAAGTAGTTCCTTGTCATGGAAAAAAGAGAGAAGTATTGAGGGGCAGGGAGGAAAGATACTGATCATGAAATAAATAAGCCAAAAGAAACGGGTGGGATGCTTAGGAAGTCGTCTGGCAAAACTGGAGGTGGTGGTGGTGCTATGGGGGGCGGGGGCTGGAAATACCGCAGCCTGCCTGGGACTCTCATCAACTCCCACCCCCCTCCTCTCTTCCAGGCAGGCAACTGTGGGTCTCTCTGTGGATGGGGGCACTTCTGGTATAAGACTGGCTAAAACCTTGGAAAACAGCCTCAGGCTGCTCCAAAGCAAGGCCAGGAAAGCAGGATCTACCAGAAAGAGCGTGGCCACCAGAAATCTGTTGATTTTGGGGGCCAGGATTGGCAAAGGCTCTGGGTGAATTTGCCTGGCCTCTTGTGGCCTGCAAAAGGCCAAGACAACACTGATCAAAAGGTCTGGCTTTCTCGATTCCCAAAGATGGGGAAGCAAGAGTCGGCTAGGAAACAGACGCTTCTTCTAGGTTCCTCAACAGCAGCCTGCCTCATGCTTCAGCGATGAGACAAATCACGAGCCCTTGCAGCTTACCTACTACCACTGGGACAAGAACCATCTGCGGTGCTGTCCAGCCCAATATAAAATACAACCCTTTAAAGGGAGCCCAGCACCTAGAGAGCAGAAGTTCAGTTACAACAGAAAGAAAGCGCAACCAGCAAAATCCAACTGTGGGGCAAGAAATCTGCAATTCTCAGATATCAAAATATCCTATCAGCATATGTAAAGAATGTGCTTCTCTGTTTATGGAATACAAAGTTAGTTTACTTATTTAGATCAAGGTTAAAAGAGTTTCACCAATTCCCTCTGCACCCCTATCTATAGCATCTACTTTGATGGACCAACTTTTAAGACAAGTGTCAAAATTTGGAATGAGAAAATATCATGTCCTTATCATACTGTTAAGTTGAGGTTTTAGAAAACAAGAGTATGCTGATAATACATAGCGGCTGATGGCAATACACCGTGAAAAGATTTCGGTTTAAAATGGAACCAGAGGGTAAGAGACAGATTCTCATTATGTTCCCTCAGAAGAACGGAATTTGAGAACCGATTTGCAGAAGACTGATATTTATCTCCTCACCAGCAAACATCCGGCAAGCAAGGTCTCCCCATCCTCAAGCCAATGAGTTGACCCCCTGGATTCTGGCTGAACCCGTCTCGCACTCCTTGCCCACACACTGGCCTACAGCTTGTTAGGGCACGTGGCTCCCCCAATGCGGGTCCTCCACTAGTTCCAAATAAACTCAATTCCTGCTAATCCCAGCCTGCCTCGGGCACTGGCTTCTTAGAGAATTTTATCTTCTGTTAGTGTCAAATGTGCCTCTGTGCTTCTGAGTGCTATTTTTAAACCATGAATTCCATTAGTCTGACATTAATATTGCTAAACTTGCTTATTGTTGGTATTTGCCTAATACATATTTTTCAATCCATTCTCTTTCAGTTGTTCTAGGTCACTGTTTTCTCGAACTTCACATGACTAGATTTCTTTTCACAACTCATCTAAAATAGGCATTTGTTGTTACTAGGGACAGTGAATCCATTCAATTGTGGCTATAATTGTGGTTATTAGACTTATTCCTGCTTTCTCATATTGTGGTTTTTATTTTCTCTTCTAGTTGTTTCTCTTTTGATCTCTACCCTTTCCTAATTATACACATTTATCACATAAGCACAATATTTACAGTATGTACAATCAATTAGCATTTATTTGCGCCCCTCACCAACAAGCCCTTCTTATATAAAAATACATATACTAAAGTCACCAGTTACTTAAATCTAGGCTGAGGTTTATCTTTTATTTGTGCTGTTTCATACATCCCATATTTTCTCCTTTCTTAAATTCACTTCTCACTTTGCTTTAGGCAAAGTGTCTGTAAGGCGTAACCTTTGAGTTATGGGAGAAACGAACTTTAGATCTGCCCTCCCTCCTGAATGCTGAACTCCTATTAAATAGATGTTAAACTTCCTGGACTAAGCCTGGATGTGTCTTAGCATTTGCTCTTTTTTATCTCTGTATTTTTGCTCCATATTGTAGGTTTTGTTTTTGTTTTCCCAACACTTCATTTTCCAGATGTAATTTGCTCTTTAAGCATATCCATTCTATCATTCAGACCATTTATGGGTTTTTAATTTTGGTGATCCTTTATTAATTTTCAAGAAAGCTTCTTTAGGATTGTTCCTCTCAAGGGTCACCTGGGTGGCTCAATTGGTTAAGCTCCTGACTCTTGTTTTTGGTTCAGTTTAAAACTTCCGGGTCGTGAGATCAAGTCC
Source organism: Nasua narica (assembly GCA_028533885.1). Classification (NCBI taxonomy): domain Eukaryota; kingdom Metazoa; phylum Chordata; class Mammalia; order Carnivora; family Procyonidae; genus Nasua; species Nasua narica. The sequence continues at coordinate 3,701 of JAPYYJ010003269.1, read as the reverse complement.
TGCATCAGGACTGGGTGTGGAGCCCGCTTAGGATTCTCTCTCCCTCTGCCCCTATACCCCTCTTAAAAATATAATAACATAAAAAATAAAATAAAATAAACCATTTAAAAGATTGTTCTTCTCAAATCTCTCTGCAGATCCTAATTACAGTTCTTAAAAGTTCTCTTTTCTCTGAATTGCCTGTTTTCCTTGAAATTCCTGTTTACTTCTCTTGTTCCTTGTCTGAGGGACCTCTGGCTATCTCTTGATATTCAAGTTCAAAGAACAGGTTGATTAGTGCGGTGCTGGTTTCGACCACCCTTTAGGGTCCGTCTCCTCTGCAGGTTCCTCTCCTGATGGGGAGGGCCGCAATGGGCTTTGTGGAACAGGGGAGGTCTGTAAACTAGGTAGCAGGGGGTAAGGTGGCCTGGCAGAGTTGAGACCTTTCCAGTCGCTGGACTGTGGAGTGCTTCATTCTGGAAGTAGAAGAAATTATTTCACATCCCTCCTGGGAAGAGTTACCATTCATTTATTTCTTCATTTCTTTATTTTTGCCATCTAGCCGAAGGTCTAGAACCTGAAGCCTTACCCTACTGTCTTTCAGTTCCTTACACTCAAATCTCTCCAGGCAGGTGATGCCTTTCTTTGGAAAACAGCTCTAGGCTTTCACAGTCTGGATTCAGGTGCTGCCTGAAGCCCGAGACAAAAAGGAGCAGGGAGGATGGAGCCCCACCCTCCTGCCAGGAAGGCAGCTCTTGAACTCCTGTGACAGATTTACCTGCAGGCCTCCTCCATGCTCAGTGTCCTGTGACTCACGAAGCGGTTACAGTTCTCCTGCTCTCTTCTTACATTAAGGGTGGCTTCCCCTGCCAGTGTCCTGGGCCGGGGCACCCTCTGGGCCCGTTTCAGACTCAATATGCTTCTGTTCTCTGCCTTCCCAGGGCTGGGGCTAACATTTTCTAGTGCCGATAGTTTTAAAAAAATGTATTTTCTGACGTTTTCAGGTATTTGGGACAAGAGAAGAGATGGATGAGTATGCTCAGTCTATTACTTTGATTCATTATTTCCATTACTTTTTTTTCTAAGGATCTAAGAATTGCTTTTACATTGTCTTAACCTTTATGTCCACATCATTTAACAAATTTGTGTCAACAGTACTTCTCTCCTAACTTAATCCTTTTAATACGTTTGCAAAAGCATCCTGACAGCCACATATATTTAGCAATTCTCTGTTTGTATATTGAACAGCTTTGAAAGATACTTCCAAGTTATGACTTAATCTAAGGTGACTTACCATTTATCTCATCGCTGACAATTAAAATCACCTAGTATGACGAAGCTCTAAAATTTTAGAAGTACTAGATATCCTTTATTTGAGATTATCCATAAGCCATATTGAAATGCCCTTCGTGTATCAAAAAGCAACACATTCATTACAGGGAATTAAAACTGTTTCTTAACTTTAGGCTCCCTGCTTCAGCTCTCACCTTCTGACACACGAAGGCATGTTGGTCAATGAACATAAATTCAAATACCAGTTAGGCTTACTCTATCCTGTGAAATACTGGAGATGTTCCCAGTATTTAAAGACAGTCTCAGTTTACAACCAGATATGTAAATCTTAAAAAAAAAAAAAAATCAATATTCTCTAGGTCTTAAGATCTCAACAACCACCTCTGTTAAAATATTGCTAAAGCAATCTAACCTCAGGTCAAAACGAGTTCTTAGAAAAAGATAGTACTTACTGAATAACTGAAAATGCTATCAAAATATAGAACACACGATCACATTAATGTAATCCCAGATCCATCTTATTTATAACACAATTGCTCAACAAAAATTATATGTATTCTGGGTAGGAAAGCAACTTAAATCTAAATTATAAAATCATATTTTATATAAAAATACACATGAAAGTAGTGATGAGATATTTGTGTTATAATAAAAAAGTCAGTGGTATTCATTGTGCTTATTGAGATAAGCTTTTCTCTTTTCTCTGAATGATACAGCTCTCTCCTGCTCTACTTCCTGACATCCTCCCTCCCCCTGTGTGTCTTCTCCCTAGGAAACGGCTCTCACTGGGATCCATAAAAGGGAATGGGGATCCAACCCATCTTCTATCCAACAGCCCACACGCAGGCATTTCTGTGCTCGCTGCCCTTCCTGCATTGGGCACAACACATGGCTACCCGGAGGTCTTCCTGCCCTTCTCTGCACAATGCTGCAGTCTGGATGCGCTTGCCAGCCAGGGTTCGACCCTGAGCAGCTAGCGGGTTGCCCTGCTTCCTCCTCAGCCATCAGTTACCTGCTTATCACTAGATACAGATTTTATGTTCATCCTGTTAAACAAAATTACAGTACTTGCTAATTCTGATACATTTGGGGCATTTTAATTTGGATTTTAAGCTAAATAATCACTCGCAAATAATGATAGGTTCACATCTTCTTTTCTAATATTGGTACCTCTCACTTTTTTATTTTACCGGGTTGACTGGAACCTCCCAAATAAGCCTGAAAAACAAGGATGACAGGTACATCCTTCTCTTATCCCTAACTTCAATGAGAATGGTAGTTATGACATTTGCCACTGGCTTCTGATATCTGTAATTGAACTGAGAAAGCGGCTTAGTTCTCATGATAGAGTCTATACGGATTTGAGGAAAATGCAAGACCATCAGGCTTTGAGGCTAATCTGTTCTTTGAAGAAAAAAAACCAATGACAGTCTGTCTTGTATTTTCCTGCCCTACAGGGAAGGAAAAGATGGACAATAAAATGAAAAAAAGCATGGCGGTCAGCTCCCGAATGACTCTCAATGACCCTCGCCTCCTGTTTCACACCTCTGCCTCTCTTTAGTCCCCCTGACCGGTGTACCCAACAGGATGGTGTGGAAATGAAGGAGTCTGATTTTCAGGGCTTGTCACGAAAGACATGGCAGCTACTACTTTGCCTTTTTCCCCTTTTTCTACCCATCCTTCTCCCCCGTCCCTTCATCCCTCTCTGACCTGGCTCTGGGGGACGTCAGCCACCGTGTCAACAACATCCAAGGTGACCCAACAGTGAGGCCTCTCTGCCAATGGCCGTGTGACTGAGCCACCCTGCAAGGGAATCCTCGGGCTTCACTCGAGCCTCTGGCGGACATCGCGCCTGCGACCTCCTAACAGACAGACCCAGAGCTAGAGGCGCGCAGGTAAGCCACTCCCAGTTCACACAAACCCTGAGATAGGTGATCAACGCCATCAGTTTTGGGGTGATCTGTTATGCGGCCAGATAAGAAAGAGTGAAGGTATCTAAAGAACCACTAAAAGACACTGGGATGGCCGCAGGGCTCAAAGAGCAGCAGGCTCCGGTTCCGACTTCCAAGAATAGCGCGGTAATGTATTAAATACAGTCCTACGGTTTTACCAGCAAAGTGACTTTAGAGAATCTATTTCTCTAAGGAAATATCCCAGGATAGGGGAAAAGCCTTTAAGCACAAAGATTTTTTTTTTTTACGATATAATGTATTTAAATTTTTTTCAGAAAAATTTAAGTATCTAAGACTACGGGTTAGATAAATATGCAGCAGTTAAAAACTAGGTTTATAAAGTTTTTAAAAACATATAATATTACTAACATTTAAAAATACTTATTATGTGCAAGGTACTTTCTTGGATCTTTACATTTACTGACTTATGTCTACTGATCTCTGTAGTGTGCTTATGAGACTAAGAGTATTCTTCAT
>JAPYYJ010003268.1:0-11767 GCA_028533885.1 Nasua narica | reverse complement strand
TTCTCAGGGTTATTTCATGGGTGTTCAGCGTGTTCTGGTAGATTTCTAGCTCACTTTTGGGGACCGGTTGCTGCAGGATCTCTTACTTCTCCGCCATCTTGCCCCCCTCCTTTTTTTTAATTCTGTAAGGTTTTTATCATGAATGGGTGTTGGAGTTTGTCAAATGCTTTTCTGCATCTGTACATATGATCATGTGATTTTTCTCTAACCTGTTGATATTATGGATTACTTCAGTGAATTTTTTTTTAGAATCTTATTCATTTATTTGAGAGAGAGGGCATGAGCAAGGGGTGGGGCAGGGAAGAGCAGAGGGAAATGGAAAAGCAGGCTGGAGGGAGGTGTAGGGAGCCCTGACACAGGGCTTGATCCCAGGACCCTGGCATCATGACCTCAGCTGAAGGCAGATGCTTAAGCCACCCAGGTGCCCAGAATTTTTACATTTGTCTTCATGAGAGATCTTGATCTATAATTTTTTGTAACGACTGTCTGGTTTTTGCATTAGACTAATTCTGGCTTCATAGAATAAGTTAGGAAGTATTCCCTCTTCTTTTATATTCTGGAAGAGATTGTAGGAAATTGGTGTCATTTCTTCCTTAATTGTTTGGTAGAATTCATCAGTGAACCCATTGGTGAAAGCCTTATGGTTTTTCTGTTTTGGAAGGTTATTAGTTATTGATTCATTTCCTCAATAGATACAGGTCTGTTCAAATAGTCTATTTCTTCTTGTGTGAGTTTTGACTGATTGTGTTTTTCAAAATATTGGTTTATTTCATATAGGTTACCGAATTTGTGAACATAGAGCTGTTTATGATATTCCTTTATTATCCTTTTATGTCCATGGGATCTGTAGGGATGTTCTGTCTTTCATTTCCGATGTTGGTAATTTGTATATCCTCTCTTTTTGACTTATTTAGCCTGGCTAGTAGATTATTATTTATTAATCTTTTCAAAGAACCATCCTTTGGTTTTCTTGATTTTTCTCTTTTGATTTCCTGTTTTCAATTTCACTGATATCTGCTCTAATTTTTATTTATTATTCTTTCTTCTGTTTGCCTTGGGTTTACTTTGCTCTTCTTTTCCTAGTTTCCTAAGATGGACACTTAACTGATTGATTTTAGATCTTTCTTCTTTCCTAATACATGCATTCAATGCTATAAATTTGTTCCTAAGCACTGCTTTCACTGCATTCCACAGATTTTGAGAAGTTGTACTTTCATTTTCATTTAGTTCAAAATGTTCTTCAGTTTCTCTTGAGATTTCTTCTTCCACCTGTGAGTTAAATAACTTCTAAATAGAAGTGTGTTAATCTTCAAGTATTTCAGGATTTTCCAGCCATCTTTCTGTATTGATTTGTATTTTAATTCCATTGTGGTCTGAGAGCAGCAATGTACGATTTCTATTCTTTTAAATTTGTTAAGGTGTGTTTTATGGCCCAGATTGTGGTTTGTCTTGCTGAATGTTTCATATGAGCTTGAGAAAAATGTTTATTTTGCTGTATTTGGTTGAGCAGTTGATAGATGTCAATTGTATCCAGTTGATCAAATGTTGTGCTCAACTATGTGCTTATTGATTTTCTGTCTTTAGAGCTTGTACATTTCTGATAGATGCTGAAGTTTTCAACTCTTATATTTATCTATTTCTCCTTGCATTTCTATCAGCGTTGCTTCGTGATATTTGATGATTTGTTATTAAGCACATACACATTAAAGCCTATTATGTCTTCTTGGAAGATTGACCACTTACTATATGTAATATTCTTCTTCATCCCTGATAATATTCTTTTCTCTGAAGTTGGCTGTGTCTGAGATTAATGTAGCTACTCCCTTTCTTTTGATAAGTGTTGGCATGGTATATTTTCTTCCATCCCTTTATATTTAAGGGATGTGTGTCTTTATATATAAAGTGGGTTTCTTATGGACAACATATGGTCAGGTCTTGTTTTTTTTATTTAGTCTGAGAGTCTCTGTTTTTTAATGGTATATTTAGACCATTGATGTTTAAAGTGATAATTGATATAGTTAGATTAATATTTACCATCATTGCTACTGTTTTCTACTTGTTCCTTTGGTTTTTTTGTTCCAATTTTTGTCTTCACTCTCTGCCTTTTATAGTTTTTGATTTTGTTTTGTTTTTTAGTATAGTTGACACACAGTTTTACATTAATTTCAGGTGTACAACTTAGTGATTTGACACGTTTTTACATTATGCTATATTCACCACAAGTATAGATCTTATAGTTTTAATTGACCATCTTATATGATTCCATTTTGTCTTCTTGCCTAGCACATCAATTATAGTTTTTCTAAAAAAATTGTTTTAGTAGTTGCTTTAGAGTTTGCCCATATACATTCAAAAACTGCAGAATGTTTCACGAATTTGCATGTCATTTTTGTGCAGGAGCCCTGCTAATCTCTGTATTGTTCCAGTTGTAGTACATGTGCTGATGAACTGAGTGCTTAATGTGCTTTAGTTTTATCCCGAGGCACTTCTTAGCAGTTCTTCCCCTTAAGTTGGATATAATCAGTGTCAGCAGCAGACATCAGCCTGAGGCAGACGTGAACACATGTCCCTGAGTGCTGAGCATTAGCCCAAGAGTCCACACTCTTTTGAGAGTAGAAAATCCTCAGTTTTTTCACTGGTGTCTTCTGCACCCTGCTCCAATGTCAGATTCAAGCCCATGTGCCAGTGCCCCAGGCCTCCATGGTTTTATCACGGCATGCTTTAAGGACTTTTTAAGGACTCAGACATCACTTCTCCTTCATCTTCAAAGCTGCCATTTTCTTTCTGGAGATGCAAAATATAAATAGGCCACCTCTGTTGTAGAAGGCAGTATGATCGCAGTTCTTAGGCTAATCTAGTAACTCTCTTATTCCTTTTTCTTTTTTTAAACAGATGTGATGTTTACTGGTACGGCAGATGGCCGGATCGTAAAACTTGAAAATGGTGAAATAGAGACCATCGCTCGGCTTGGTTCAGGCCCATGCAGTAAGTCAGTGACAGCACCCCCAATATGTGTCTGTGGTCATTGAGAAGGGTACTAAATGGCTGGGTGGAGCTAAATTTCCCTAGAAGTCAGATTCTCCCTTGCAGAAGAAGAGCCCCTCACCACCTGGCCGACAGAACCTGACCTGAGCGTTACCAGCAATTCTTCATTTGCCGTGTGGATCCCTGGACCTCATGGTACCTGATTGTCACCATGCTGGTGCAGCTTGCTGGCCAGGCAGTGGCCCCTGCACCTGCCAGTTACCTTAGGGCCCCACACCTCAGGCATTCCATAGTGGCATTTCCCCTTGATGTCACTTTGAAGAAGATTAACACCCATGGTCAGAGCGCTGCTGTGGAGAAGCAGTCAGCTCTGTCATTACTTGGACACAGAAATGTTCCTGTGTTAGTTTCTCAGGAATTTCAGCAGTGTCTTTCAGAGGGAAAACACCCTTACGTCACTCAGGGTTGGGGAAATTAGACTAGAAGAATCTCACTGTTTAGTTTACCACGGTAGCCCGCAGGTTTCTTAGTAGTTACCGTCTTAATAGCTAGAATGCTTTTGTAAAAATGATGCATTTTCATTGTACAAAGGTACAGAGGAGAAAGTAAAAGTCGCCTCAGAGTCTTCACAGATATAACTGATAACATTTTAGTGCATAGCTTTCAGATCTCTTTCTGTTCATGGGTACTCTGGTTTTGTGATGGAATCATACTCTACATTCATTTTTTTTAACGTGCCTTTTCCACTCTGTATTTTGGCAGTAAGTGTCCTGCAGTAAGGATTCCTGTAGTAAGCACCCCATGGAAAGCACCCTTCAGTAAGCACCCTTCAGAAAGCACCCCACAGAAAGCAAAAGCACCCTGCACTGAACACCCCACAGTAAGCAGCTTACAGAAGCATCCCTGCATATGAAACCTGGCAGTGAACACACCTGCAATAAATATGCATTGCCACAGGTTTGAAAAGGGTATAGGTATTAATCTGAGGAATAAAATAGTAGCTCTCCCTTTAAGCCAGGTGGAGGGAAAACTGCAAAGGCCCTAGATGGGCAGAGTATTCAGGTCAGGCAGTGGGGATTAAACTGACAATTACTGAGGTCCTGGGGGAATTCTAGAGTTGGGGCCTGGGTCCTGATGATGTCCCTGAGTTAACTGTTCAAGTCTCAGGATGCTGATATGAATGCAATTCTTGGATACCAATTGCTGTTCTTATGTTCAGATCCATATTCTCAGGTGGTCCCCCCAGATACACCAGACAATGTCATAAGTTCTGAGGGGGCTGGAATACTAGGGGATGGGTCTGTTTCTAATGCCATATCCTTTTTTGTTCTGAACAGCACGATGTATATTTAGGAAGGGATGGATGAGGTACTTGGAGACACAGGTAGAATCTGAGACCAGCCACTGATTCCTATCTGTTTGTTTCCCTAGAAACCCGAGATGATGAGCCTGCTTGTGGGAGGCCCCTGGGCATCCGGGCGGGGCCCAATGGAACTCTTTTTGTGGCTGATGCGTATAAGGGACTATTTGAAGTAAATCCCTGGAACCGTATGTAACACTGTCTTATTTCCTTCTGGGATGATTTCAGATGTTTTAAACAATATGTGCATAAGTGGATTTAATAGAATTTGTTCAGTACAGTCTACTGGAGACTTTAATATTTTCTTATTCATTGAATAGTCCTGGAAGTACTGCCTACACATATCAGCTATCATGTAACTCGTGACCCCATTTGGTCAGTACCCTAATTTCCTGTTGTGTTTTAGCCACAGGGTCTATTCCACAAAATGTTAGAACTCCTCTCTATCTTTATTTTTCTGTGTCTCTGTCTTATCTTCCTGTTTGTTTTCTGTCTCTTTATTTGTTTTTTGTCCACTTCCTCCTCCCATTTTTCTCCCTGTATATGCTTCAGCAGGGGAAATTGTACAATGCAGGAATTTGTTATCGTTTTGGGGGGGGTTGCCTGGGGCTCTGGGTGGCCCCCTCTGCTGATGGCTGGCTGTGTGACTATGCAGGTGCCTTAGCCTCTCTGTGCACAGGTTACTCATCTGTGAAACAGGGCTAATCGTAGAGCTTGCCTTGTGGGATTGTGTCAAGGTTTAAATGAGATTATACATAGAAACAGTTTAACACTCCATAAATGGTTACGCTCCTGTTTTTAAAGTTTACCACTGTCACTATTTCCATATTTAAAACTGGATGAATGGAACATTTTGTATTTTTCTCAAGCAAACTGAAAGATAGTTGCCTTTCACCTAAGATTCTTACTAGATTTTTGAAAGTCATTTGGTCTTGGTGAAAGGAAGAGGTCCTCATCCTTAGAGGAAGTATTTTGCCATTAATGAAGTCAGTGTAAAAATATTCATCAAACAGAGCGGAAAGAAAGTAAAACACTGTTTTTTTTTTACTGGAAGAGGGAATAAATCTACTAGCATATGACATGGAGAGGCTCATTTTAGTTTTTCCTTTTAAATCAGGTCGGCTGATTGAGACTTTGAAATTACTGACATGCATGTTCTTAGAATGAAAACAGGTCTTCTCTTCCTTCTTTCCTTCCTTTTCTTCAATTATTATTTCCTTCTTTCTCTCCTTCTTTGCCCCTTCCTCCTTTCTTCCCTCTCTCCTTTTCTTTCTTCCTACCTCAGGTGAAGTGAAACTGCTGATCTCCTCTGAGACACCCATTGAGGGGAGGAAAATGTCCTTTGTGAATGATCTTACAATAACTCAGGATGGGAAGAAGATTTATTTTACGGATTCTAGCAGCAAATGGCAGAGACGAGATTACCTGCTTCTGGTAATGGAGGGAACAGATGATGGGCGGTGAGTGTTCATTTCAAATCTGCTCAGTGAGATCATCAGTCAGGCAGGGTGACTTCGGCAGAGCTTATCCATGGGAGACATTGGAGTGTGTCTGAGAATAATATTGCAGCTTTTGAGATAGGACTTTGATGACTTCTGGAAACGAATGATGGATGCAACACAACAGAACAAGATATTCTCACTTTCTCTTTGAGAAAATGAAATTAAAACAGGCCGGTTGATCTGAGCATGTGGTCTAGGCATTCTGGGTGACACCTCCCAAGCTGGCCTCCATTTCAGGTCATCCCTCCCAAGGGGGACTCCTTTGAGGCTGGAGCCATGGGGGCCCTCCCTGGTGCTGAGCCAGCTCCCAGCTCAGTGAGAGAACTGACTAAGGAGTTCTCTGGAAGAGGATGCCTGGGGTCTGCTCTGGATGGGAAGGCCCCCAGGAGCTAGCCTGGAGTCAGGTCTGGGCAGAGGACCACCAGGGGCCTTGTCACTGCAGTGTGAGGCAGAGCCCCTTCTCCAGGTCCCCTGCCTGAGGTTCAGAGGGCAGCAAAGCTCCAACATGGCAGGGGCCACGGACTCTCCTGCGTGAGCATTTGCTGTTGGTGCCCTACAGCCTACTAGAGTATGACACGGAGACCAAGGAAGTGAAGGTTTTACTGGACCAGTTGTGGTTCCCTAACGGAGTGCAACTTTCTCCTGCGGAGGACTTTGTCCTGGTGGCCGAGTTGACAATGGCGAGGATAAGAAGGTACATGCGGCCCTCCCTGAGCTTTTGGGGGTGTGCTGGAACTCTCTGTGGCCCAGCTGGGGTTGCTGGGAGATGTCGAGCTACGTGATCGGAGATGGGGCAGGGCACCTTCTCCTTTGTGTGATAGTGGAAGCAGTAAAATTCAGGGATGGCTTTTCTTTCTCCTCCATCTCAGCCTGCTTGAAACTTGCCATCTGGGAGAGTCTCAATTTAATGCTGACCACACATCCAGAGTCCCCTTTCCTACTGGGTGGGCCGTCTCCCTGCTACTGCTTCTAGCTGGTGAGGGCCCCTTCCACCATCTGTGTCTTCCTTCATGGTGGACATGTTTACAGTTGTCAGTCAATTGGGACCAAGACCATTTTGGTGTTTCACTAAAAGTTTTCCTTAAATTCGGGGGCCAGTAAAAAAAAAAAAATTCGGGGGCCAGTGTTCATCACTTGCTTGGGTGAATTTTTCCAGATTCTACCTGTCGGGCCTGATGAAAGGAGGGGCTGATCTGTTTGTGGAGAACCTGCCTGGATTCCCAGACAACATCCGACCCAGCAGCTCTGGAGGATACTGGGTCAGCATGGCAACCATTCGCTCCAACCCTGGGTTTTCTATGTTGGATTTCTTATCTGAGAGACCCTATATTAAAAGAATGATTTTTAAGGTAACTATGAAAACTGTAATTCCAAAAAACAAAATGAAAATGTATCTAATTACAATCTTTTTTGACCTTTGGAGCTCTAAAAATTCTTGTGCTGCTTATAATATTTAGTGCTTCTTAGTGACTTTTTAAGGCTCCACACCCAGTGTGGAGCCTGTTACAGGGCTGGCTCATGCCCTTGAGCTCATGACCCAACCTGAAATTGAGAGTCAAGTGTCAGATGCTTAACCAGCTGAGCCACCCAGGCGTCCCAGTTTTAGTGACTTCTTTAAAACACATTTTATGCTTCAGCCTGAAATGTAAACTGAAACCCTTGAACCCTTTGATGTTACCCTTCTGGTTTCCTTGTCTGGGTATTTTTACCATCACCCTCACCATCCTGTCCTGTCAGTCACACCTGTCCCTTTGTGATGGCTGTTTCAGGCATCTGAAACAGCCTGTGGAGAGGGGAGGCCTTCTCCCCTCTCCACAGACCCTGCAACTTGGCCTTCAAGTGGTGCCTCTGCAGACCACAGTGCTGCTCCTCAAAGGGTTGTCAGGTACACATTCCTGCAGCCACACATTGAGACGTACTTTCCTTGGACCCCATCCCACCCTGGCTCCTCCTGCCTTCTGAAGCCTTCCCATCAGTCACAATCCCCCATCCCCAGAGGATCCTGACCTTTGACCTCTTAGCACACCAAACTCTTTTTCATTACCAAAAAATCACCCACCCTCACTAGTGGCCAGCCACAGACCCTTTAACACAGTCTTTCCCCCAGTGACTTCCCTGAAATGCCCTTAGTATAACTCCCCATGTTTTATACTGTAGACGAGGAACTTAACTGATATGGGCACTTCCATCATGCAGAAATCTTCATTTCCAGCAAGCTCCATTTCACAGGCTGAACAGAGGTTTGAAACTGAGATTAGATGTTGAATAGTGAATAGATACTAAAATAATTGTAACTTAAGGCCTTGGGAGGTACCAGGCAGCAATTATCGAGTCTGCACAGTGCTGGGCCCTGTGCCTGGGCCCTGCCAAGGGGCTGGAGGCACCTGCTCTGTCACGCTGGTCCATGGCCTTCAGTTTTGTTGCAAGTTCTGTGGGTCACTGTGGAAAATCCTGATCTGTTAAAAATACATTCCTCCTCTTTGCCTCATTGGCTCCCGAGCCAGTATCTGTTCCTACTGTGACCTACAGGGAAGCAGAATGGTGAGGTAGGAGGAAGGACAGGGTTTTGTTTTTGTTGTTTTGTTTTTGTTTTGCTTTTAGGACAGGGGTTTTGAAGAAGGTCAGGCCAGTTGTGGGACCCTGGGCAAATGATATGATCTGTCTGCCTCAATTCCTCCATCTTTCAAGTGGGAGGAATAACAGCATCATTCTATTTCATTGGTACTGAAAAAATGTAATGGGAATATGCACATAATGCCCCTAGCTGACTATTTTAGGTGTTCTCTTTCTGTACCTGGTCCGTTTTCCCCCAGTGAGGCGGCGGTGGTGGTGTGTCTCTCCCCCAACCCCTGACAGGACAGCATGCTCCATCAGAGCAGGTGTTCCTCTGTTTCATTCGCTCCTTTGTTCCCAGCACCTGGAACAGTGTCTGGCACATGGTAGGTGCCCAGAAATTACTGTGGAAGCAATGTGTGCTCAGAGAGATGTGGCTACAAGTGTGAGAAGGACCTGGAGCGGTGACACATGTTCCTGGCACAGGAGAGCTCCACACCTTCCTGAGGCAGACAGAGAGCAGTGGGAGAGGACCATAGGCCTTGCAGATGTGACAGAGTCTGGATCTTATCCTAACTGTAATTGAAGTCATGGAGGAGTTTTGTTTGGTTTTAGTTTTGAGACAATATCAGGCTTAGAAAAGTAGCAAGAGGGTACTAAGAATTTCTTTCCAAACTATTTGCAGGCAGGTTACTGACCTGATACCCTGTCATCATCAGGTTTGGGCAGTTGCCCTCGTGGATTTGACCCAGACTGAGGTGGGGCCTTCAGCGGTCACGTCTCTTTATTCTCCTTCAGCCTGGAACAGCTCCTCAGTCTTGATCTTTTCGAGAATTACAAGTCAGTTTTGTTGTAGAATGTTCCTCCGTGTGGGTCATCTGGCATTTCTTATGATTAGATTATAATCATAAGTTCCTGTCTCTGGCAGGAACTTAAGGCCTTGGAAGGTTGTGTTCTCGGAAGTTGTGTTCTCAGTATGTCCTGTCAGGAGGCACATGATGTCAGCTTATGATTATCCCATACTGGTGGTGGCAGCGTTGGCTGTGTGATTCAGTGATGAATGCTGGCTTCTCCATTGTGCAGTCACTCTTTTTCCATTTATAATTAATAGGTATTTTGTGGGGAGGTACTTTCTAAATAAGTAAACATCAGTGTGATCTCATGGTTGCCTATATTTTTCAGTGGTTTAGAATCTCTTACTGCCATTATTTATTTTGAGGCTCATTATTTTGTGGCCAGTGGGAGCACCTTCAGTGTGCTACACGTGCTCATATAGCACCAGGTGGTGGGTCACTGACCCTAGTCCCCTTCAACAGACAAAGCTGGGGAACAGACGCATGTATATTCATAAATGATATAGACTCATAGATAAATGTGTAGATAAATACATTTGACCCTTGAACAACACTGGGGTTAGGGGCACTGGCTCCCAAGCAGTCAAAAATCTGCATATAACCTTTGACTCCCCAAAGACTTAACTACTAACAGCTACTGTTGACTAGAAGCCTCACCAACAGTTGATTAACACGTAATTTGTAGTTATATGGATTCTTACAATAAAGTAAGCTAGAGAAAGAATATTATTAACAAAATTATAAGGAAGAGAAAATATGTTTATAGCACTGTATTTATCAAAAAAATTGCATATAGGTAGACCTGCTGCGGTTCAGACCAGTGTTGTTCAAGGTCAACTGTGTATGTGGTGTACGTGCACATGTTTACACATGTGTTCATTTATTCATCATCTGTTTATTTAAATTGAAAACTGTAGGGGCGCCTGGGTGGCTCAGTGGGTTAGAGCCTTTGCCTTCGGCTCGGGTCATGATCTCAGGGTCTTGGGATCGAGCCCTGCATCGGGCTCTCTGCTCAGCGGGGAGCCTACTTCCCCCTCTCTCTCTCTGCCTGCCTCTCTGTCTGCTTTTGATCTCTCTCTTGTCAAATAAATAAATAAAATCTTTAAAAAAAAATAAATTGAAAACTGTAAGTAATGCTGGTATTTTGGCTTCCGATCCCATACCACAGGATTTATTCTGGTTTTCTCCACTTCCATAATAGTACTTCCCTTCTGTAATAGTGAAACACTTGGATCCTACTATCCTTCATATCTGTTTGATCAGATTTCCAGGAGGTCGACAGTCTGCAGCCATGTCCCCCATCACACGGCCCCTGCTAGGGCTCTGGCATCCACGCTGGGCCTTCTCCCTCCTCTCAGCCATGTGAGACACCTGCCTTTCCCCTCAAGGCCTCTGATGCTCTTGCCGAGCTCTCCCTAGGTAAACACCCTCCTCACTCTGCCTGGGTTCTGCCAGCCTGTGCCAGGCCCTGCTTGGGCTCTGATGCCCTATTCTGTGCCCCCTGCCCAGCCCCCAGGGTAGACTCTCCTTCACCCTACTTGGACTGACTTGTGGTCTGGGCCACTGTGGTTCCAGCCTCTGCACATACCTACCTTGCTGGGCCCTACAAGCTGCTCCCTGACTGACCTCTTCAGGAGGGGTGTGATGTAGTACAGAGAAAGTTTTAAAGAGACAACTGTAGCTGCCGCGTGGGGAGCAGCCTGTAGCATGGCTCCAGGGCTGTAGAGAGCCTGGTGTGGAGGAGGCTGCATCAGCCAGGAAGGGTGGTGGGGCAGGGCCTGGGGTGGGCGTGGTACGTACAGAGCACATGATAAGACCCCGTGGTGCCAGGCTTGTAGGGTTTGGAGAGAAGGGATTAGGTATGAGGGCCGGGGTCTCATATCAGCAGTTGGTGTTCAGGGCCCTGTCTTCTTAGCCAGAGTGTCTGTCAAGTTTGAAGAGCTATTAGAAAATCCGGGTGGAAAAGGGTCAGCACTGGGGATTGCAAATTAAGGTGGAGATTTGAGAGCTTCCTGGGAAAACTTTAACCCAGGAGAGAGGATGACATGCCTTAGGGATAAGATGGAGAGAGCAGAGAAGGGAGGACCTGGCACTGAAGTGAGGTGGCATTTCAGGGGCCGTGGGAAGCCTTATGAAGTATTTTAAGCTATAATCAACTTTGATTGCCCTACAACTTTCTAGAACGCAACTGACTTATATGGCTGCTTGGACCCTTCCAATGAGTAGGAGACATTATTCACTGGACATTTACAGTTGTTTGGCTGTTTCCTCTTTCATTAAAAGGTATATGTCTGCCAATTAATTTTTACTCACTGGTCTTATGCAGTAGCATACTGTCATTATTTCCTCCCTGGTGTCCTGCTCTGCCAGAAATTGCATATCTCATCCTCTGGTTTCTCTGCTTAAAACCCTTCAGTAGCCGCATGTGGCCCTTGACCTGGCTGAGCCACAGGGCTCCTAGAGGGTGCCTTGCTTGCCTTGCTCAGTCTGGATGTTTTTTCTGCACTGGCCTC
>JAPYYJ010003267.1:0-11767 GCA_028533885.1 Nasua narica | reverse complement strand
GCCCCACAACACCCCTGCGCAGAGGCTTCTGGTTGCCCTCCCAGCCCCCCCAGCCCCTTGTCTGCCTGCTCTGACCCCAGGAGGCTGCCTCGTGAGCTGTCCATCTGCCCGGCTGCCTCGTCTCTGTGTTAGAGGGGGGCGTGGGAGGTGCCGGAAGATGCCAGCCCGCTTGCATCCTGCCTCAACTTACCCACCCCTGCAGAGCCCCCTAAGCCTCACTTGCGCCCACGGCTCCCTGTCTCCAGCCTTCTCACGAGCTGATTTAGACTGAGCTCCCCTCTCAACCCAGACCTGCCCACCTCCCGCGCCTCCCCCCTACCCAGGGTGCAAAGAGCATTCCGGATGCCTCCCTGGGATGCCCCGTGTATTAGTTTCGCAGGGATGCCTGCCTCAGTTTCCAAGGGCAGCTGTAACAATATCACAAAGTGGGTAGCTTAAAACAACACAAATGTACTCGCCCAGTTCTGGAGACTAGAAATCCTGAATCCGAGCTGTTAGCCATATTGTACTCCCTCTGAAGGCTCCAGGAGAGGATCCTTCCTTCCTCCTTGCAGCCTCTGGCTGCCCTGGGTCTGTCTTTTCTTTTCTTTTCTCTTTTCTTTTCTTTCTTTCTTTCTTTTTCTTGATCTTATCTATTTATTAAAAGATTTTATTTACTTATTTGACAGAGAGTGATCCCAAGCAGGCAGAGAGAGGAAAGCAGGCTCCCCAAGAGCAGAGAGCCTGATGCAGGGCTCGATCCCAGCACCCTGAGATCATGACCTGAGCCAAAGGCAGACGCTTAATCAACTGAGCCCCCCAGGCGCCCACTTTTCTCTGCTTATAATCCCACCAGTCATGTTGGATTAAGAGCGCCCCCTACTCCCGCATGACCTCATTTTCACTGATTACATCTCCCATGACCCTATGTCCAAAGAGGGTCACATTCTGAGGTACTGGGGGTCAGGACTTCAACATATCTTTTGGGGGGGGGACAGAATTCCACTCATAACCCCCAATGAGGACCTTACGCTCACCATGCCCTAACTGACCCCGTACCCCCAACCGGACCCTGCAGCAGACACCCGCACGTCATCCAGACATGTCCCTTCCCCTGGGTGTCCCGGGGACGCACCCGGGATGCTGTGGCTCGTGGAGAGTCTGGGCTGAGTCGGGAGTTGGGTCTCGGTCGTGCGTGGAGGTCGTGAGAAGCCGCTGGTAGGGGAACCTTGGGCACAGGTGCGCGGAGCTCTGTAGGTGTGAGATCCTGGAGGAGACGGGGCTCAGGGTCTGTTGTTCCCTTGGCTTCTTTAGTGTCCTCACCTCCTGTCAGCTACCCTGCCGCTTAATTATCTGTTGAATAAATCACTTAACTCACTCAAAAAACAAACCCCGCAAACTTGACAACCAGTTAACTACATGTCTCCAGCCCTTTCCTCTGAGCCCCATCGCAAGTATCTAGAAGGTTATGGGATGCGTGCCCTTGTGAAGCCTTGTGGCTGTCCCCACGAGCCTCCCGCGCTCCACACTCCAGACCCACCTCAGCATCTTTCCCTCTCGCTTCTCCGGCCCTAAGGTGTGCCCCCCACCCGCTGTAAGGTCCCCAAGTGCGGCGCGTAACCCCCCTTCTCCCTTTCCACACCTGCTGGCCACACTTTGTCAGACATACTCCTTTGATTAAACTACGAAGCTCTCCTCCATTGCCCCATTTGAAAGGCCATCACCTTCCTGCCCGATGCAGCTCCCCCTTCCTCTGGGGCTCACCCTGCTGCCGGGGACATGCCACAGCTCTGGGGTTGGGGAGCCCTCTTCTTATCTATCATTTGATTTAACTTGGCGGGGGGGGGTCTCTTGCACGCAGAGCTGTTTTTCGGCGAGGTCCTGAACTGGGCTCTTTGGTTCTCTGTGTGACCAGCTTATGTACGAAGGGGCCCGTGGTGCACATCGCAGTCTGGGGGTGGGCCATGAAGGTCAAGGTCTCACCGGGGTCTTCAAGGTTCCCGACTGCCCTCCCCATGTGACTCTCTGATCTTCACTCTTATTACTCAGCCAGCCTCAGGCCACCGCAGGGCCTTTGAATCTGCCGCCCCCTCTGCCCGGAACGCCATTCCTCCACATAGTCTCTGCTTGCCTCCTTTCGTTTGGATTTTGCTCACAGGTCCTCTTTGTTCCCTGCTGTACCCACCAGTTTCTCGAAAGATGCCTGGTACAAAATAAGTGATCAATAAGTGTTTGTGGCCCGCTGGAATAAAGAAACCCTCATATGATTCGTGCATATGAGCAGTTCCAAGGGGCCAAGGATCATTTCTTCCCCATCATCTCTCCATGGGCATCTGGGAGCCTAAAGTTTAAGAACGACCATCAAGTTGGTCCTGGAAGACCTGTGCTCTAGCGGGGAGGGAGGGGGACCCCTGGACAGACCCCCAAGAACGACATGGAAAAGGAATCTGCGGTTAAGGTGGAGGCTGGGAAGTGAGGACCAGTCCCTAGGTAACCTGCGTCAGGGGACAGGAAGGCGGGGCATGTCATGAGAGTAACCCAGGACCCCTTCCAGTTCTGCCTTCCCATTGGGGCAAACGTGGCTCCCTCCCCCAGCCTCCAGGCGAGAAGACAGAACCCAGTGATTTCAAAGACACGCCGTTTATTGACCAGAACTAAACACCGGGGCCCCAGCCCTGAGACCCAAACCAAGTAACTTAACAATCTGACTGGAGCTCTTTCTTTTTCATTGCCCCTAAAAGAAAATCGAGGCAGTTGCCTTTCCCATTCCCACGTGGGCACTAAAACCCCTTTCTTGTCGGAGCTTCATTGAATAAGTGTTGGAGAATGGAAACAAAAAATGGGAGGAAAAAATAAAAAAAGACCTTTAGCAAAGCATGGGGATTTGAAAAGTGGGAGGGAGGCAGTGGAGAGACGCCCTCCTCTTGCTGGGGGAAACGACCACCGACCACCCCTGTTCTTCGGTGATTTGCAGTTGGCGGGGGTGGGGTGAAGTGAAACAGAATTAACAAGAAGGTCAACCAGGGGGAGCTGAAGGGTGTCTGCGCACCCCAAGACTCTCCACTCCCACGTAAGCCTTGGAAGACCAGGTCCCTCCCCCGCCCACCCTGCTGTGTGTCCCCTCCCCTCCCCAGCTCAGGATGGAAGGGGCTGCGGGGGGGGGGGGGGGGCAGGGAAGGAGCAGTCCAGGGAGGTCCGTGATGAAACCGGTGGGTCTACAGGTGGTGGAAGAAGGTGGACAAGGCAGGTCTCAAGTCAGAATCCCATCTTGGAATTTCTTGGCTCGAGTGTCCAAGCCAGTCTTGTTCACTCTCTCCAAATTCTAAGGGTGGGCCTGGGAGAGCACACTGGGTCCTGTAGGTCCAACGGTGCATGAATTCCAGAAGGAACGGAACCACGGGGTTGAGAAGTCAAGGGGAGCAGGCAGAGCTCGCATCCCCAGCAGCTCCGGAAAGACGAAAGAGCCATGAACCGGGGCCCAGAAGGAGCCCCAAGGCCGTGCGGTCCTGCCGCACCCAGAATCCACAGACACCCCCAGTTCAATACCCCAAGGCCTGCGAGGTCCCTGGGGGGGGGGCAGAGGTGGCCTGGCTCCCTAGTTGCCTCCATCGTTTCAGGATCCAGCAGGGACGGAGCTCTGGGAGCCAGAAGCTCCCAAGGGCTGGGCGAGACCGGGGGAGGGTCCGGGGACTTGGCGGGGACCGGACCAGGAGGGTTGGGGTGGGGGGGGCTGCAGGGTGGGCATCTCGCGGTCCTCAGCGCTTGACCTTGCGGCCGGCCGAATTGCGCCCACTGCGGCGGTAGAGAGACTGCTGGCCGCCGTTGAGTGGGCAGTACTTGAGTGTGTGGGCCTGGCCCCCAGTGGCCCCACACAGGGGACACACATAATGCCGCAGGATGGGGCACACCACCACGCCCTCTGGGGTCTTCAGCTGGTGCGACGAGTAGACATGGCGCGATTCCCCATTGTGCTTGCAGAAATTGCACAGGGTGGCCAGGCCTCTGCCTGCCCCCGGGCCTCCCACACCCTGCTCCAGCCCCAGCTGGGGCCCGGGCCTCGGCTCCCCATTCCCCTCGGCCTCGGGCCTTCGCCCCCCATTCTGGATCAGGGCCAACAGCACCTGGCTCAGGTTGAAGTAGTCCCTCCACATGTCAAAGGGCGGCAGCTGCATGGCTCCCAGGCTGGGGGGGGGCGGCGCGGGAAAGGTGGGGGGGCGGCTAGTGAGAGGCCAAGCCTTGGGGGCCGCTGGGCAGGAGCAGCAGGTGCTTTTTTGAAGCAGAGAGGAACTGCACCCCCCTTTTATACTCCCCCAAAGACCCTTCTAAGCAAAGGTGGAGCTTAGGATTTAAAGGGCCCACTCCCTGCCCACGATCCACGTCTGACGGTAACCCCCCACCAAGAGGGGGAAGGAGGCCCTCCCCCTTGTCTCTGGTCCTTGCTCTGCCTCCAGGGTGCCCCTCGACTTCTGGAAAGGCCCTCCCTTTCCCTGGGTCTCAGTTTCCCTACCCATTCCATAAAGCTCCATGTGCAAATACTCCCTCGCCCCCCAGCCTCCCTTAGTCCGAGGCTAGGGGCCTCCAGATACTCCAGGACCCTTCCTGATGGTAACAACAGGTCCTCACCCCGGGCCAGACGCTGTGCCGCACGGTAGTTACCTGCGCGATCTGATCTCATTCGCACAGTGTCTGTATGGGAAAGGAAGTTATGCCCCCGCCCCGGCCCCCTGCACCCCGGGCCCTCCGCCCCCCCGTGATAGATGAGTGGGAGAAGCTCAGAGAGGGATACTCATTGGCCTGCAGTCCCAGAGCTGGGACTCTGACCCAGGTTCTGAACCGGGAGCCGTGTGTTCAACAAATGTTTTTGAGCGCACACTACGGTGCTCGATGCTGAGATCTACGACCTAGAAATGAGATCTCTGAGATCCACATGATGTGAGCCTCGTGACCACTCAGGGCGGTAGGCATTATCGCTTGCGTTTTATAGAGAAGGATGGGAAGCTCAGAGAGGTTAAGGAATGTCCTTAAGGTTGCTCAGCAGGAGAATGGCACAGCTGGTAGTCACATCCAATCTGACTCTAGAAATACCGGGAATGGATCTTAGAGGCAGCAGAGGGCTGTGGCCTGGCACAGTCTCACTTAGAATGCCCCACCATGACCCTGTCCATTGTCCCATATCCTATCCAACCTTGGGGGGCAAGAGAAAAGCTTGCCTCCTTCCCTCAGCCCCTTCCAGGCCTCCATCTGTCGCCTTGCCCACTCAGGGCAAAGTCACTGAGGCTCCTTTATGTCGTTGGGTGCTGGAAACTCACCAGTGACCACAGCGAATCTGGCGCCCATTTCATGAGGTCCCTGCCCATTGGGGGAACAGCCAGCAATTGAGAAAACAATAGACCCCAACACACCCGATTACCTATACACAGGGTGCTCCGAAGGAGACTGGGCTGGGGAGAAGTGACCCTGGAAGGTGAGACCACAAGGAAGAATCTTCCAGAAAGAGGGACAGACACAAGATAGGGAGGCCTGAAGTTTGGGGACAGCAAGGGAGGGGGGTGGACGGAACTGAGCGAGGATCCCAAGGTAAGCCAGCCCTGGGTGTATGGGCTGGAAGCCGTCAGCTCGTGGATTGCTTTTAGGGGATGTTTTGGCAATGGTGGGGGGGGGGTCCCTTTTGGTTTGTCACATGGGACTGGATTTAGAGGGCAGGGACCACGGATGCCGGAGAGCTCTACGATCCACACAACCAAGATCTGCCTTGGGCCCCCACTTAATTGCCCAGTGTCCCCACTGGGCGCCCATAGATGTAGAAGAACTCATATGTGATGATCCAAGTCTAGAACCGAGCTGTGTTTTGCACGTAAACCCTAGTGCTCTTACGGTATTTTCGGATACGCTGACTTTTCCTGGAACGCAACCGCTATGCATGTTGTTATTCAGAGCTGTTCACTATTTCTAGAAGCCCCACCACCCCAGGCTGTGCTGACTGTGGCGACTGTCCAAACAACACACAGTTTGTCCCTGTCTCACTCGTGGGAGTCTCCACAGAGAAGCTAGTATCTGCCTAATGAGATGTGTTTTAGATCGGCCTTGTCTGAGCCTTCGCACAGGAAAATGGATTATTATTTTATTATGAATGGCTGTCTTTTATTTCCCCTCTGTAGCTCAGTTAGGACACGATATTACTTTTTTTTTTTTTTAATACAACCTGTGCATTGCTGGGCTATTATTACCTGCGAGTTTAATTTCAGAATATTATTATTATTATTATTATTTTTAAGATTATTTATTTATTTATTTATTTGAGAGTGGGAGAGCACAGAGGCAGAGCGAGGGAGGGGGGAAGCAGGCTCCCCGCTGAGCAGGGCGCCCGATGCGGGGCTCGATCCCAGGACCCTGAGATCATGGCCTGAGCCGAAGGCAGATGCTTACCCGACTGAGCCATCCAGGCGCCCTATTACTATTGTTTTATTTTTATTTATTTTTACTTAAAAATATTTTATTTGTCAGAGAGACACAGGGAGAGAGATCACAGAGGGAGAGGGAGAAACATACTTCCCACTGAGCAGGGAGCCCTTCTCGGGGCTCAATCCCAGGACCTCAAGGTTATGACCTGAGCCCAAGGCAGATGCTGAGCCGACTGAGACACCCAGGCGCCCCTAATTTCAGAATATTAAAGAGGCATTTAAGAATCTTAGATAAAGCAAATGTTGGGTCTCTCACAGAATAAGAACCAGTGATACAGGCCAAGGTTGGTCCATTGGTCTTTGCCTTTAGAGCAATAGGGAGCCACTGAAGTGGCAAACACCACGTTATGCTTTCAGAAAGAGCTTAATAAATGCTTATTGAGGGAATGTGGATGGGCTCATGGTTGGGAGGCAACCAAGGGAGGAATTCATGAAATTCATAGGAAAAGTTTTCTTGCCATCTGATTTCCCAGCTTTCTGTAATTTCCTTTTTGAAGTAATGATTTGGATAATGACTTATCCCATGAGCCCTGGGAGGTCAGGGCCAGGGCTGTCTTGGGCACTGATGTGTCCCCAGCGTTGCCTAGCGCAGGGTTGCGCATTGGGCAGAGCAGGTGATATTAACAAGATGAATGAATGGGGGCGCCTGGTCGGCTCAGTCCGTGGAGCGTGCAACTCTTGATCTCGGGGTTGTGAGTTCAAGCCCCATGTTGGGTGTAGAGATTACTTAAAAATATATATAAAATCTTAAAAAAAGAAAAAGATGAATGACTGGATGGAGGGGACCTGGACCTCCACACCACATTCTATTTGCTTGCTCTAAATGTCCACGGACCAATGATAAGTTTTCACATGGGTGACTCCTGTATCTTGAGTGCTTATGATGGCTGTCACTGTTCAGCTCTAATGTCTCCTCCTCCAGGAAGCCCTCCTGACCTTCAGGCTGAACTTCTTGGGTCAACTTCTCCAGGTGACCACATCCCAGTCCTGCCCACTCTGAGTTACCACTGACTGTGGAATGGGTCCGTCTCTCCCTCTGGACTGTGGGCCCTTGAGGCCAGAGCTGAGGCTGTCCCCACAAGGCCCCATACACATCTCAGTTCTCTTAACCCTCATCCCTTTCTTTAGGTAAGTGTTACTATTAGTCATGATTTGCAAAGGTGGCAATTGATGCTCAGAGAGGTTAGGTGACTTGTCTATGGTCACACAGCTGGCAGGCAGCAGATCTGGGATTCCAACCTGGGTGTGCCAGAGTTCAAAGTCTTTGCCCTATACCGCCTCAATAAATACTTGTCAGCATGATGGATGAATTAATGAATGCATCCAAGAGCTCCAGAAAGCCTTCCAGACCATCTAGTCTAGTTTGCCCCCACTTAATTTTGCTGATGTGGAAACGGGCCTCTGGGTGGGAAGGATTCAAGAATTCAGTTCTTCAAGCCGTGGTTCTTGGCCAAGGTCCCTGGATTCAAGTGGACGCCAAGCACTTTCTGGAAATCTATAAATAAAAGGATCCCCTTGGTTGTATAGTGGGCTGTAAAGTTTTCTGCTGGTTCACCTCCCCTAAGAAGTGAGTCTAGAACTCTCAGTGCTAGAGTGTGAGGGTCCTTGGGTCAGGCAGCGGGGTGACTCGGGCACAAAACACCCCGGTTAGTTGGTGAATGGCATCATGGGTAAATGTTCAGTAATCAGCCCTGGGTTCTAGCCTTGCCGGGTGGGCTTATTACTTAACCTCTCTTAGCCTTGGTTTCCCATCTGTCAAGAGGGAATGGTGCCAGCACCTGCCCCAGAACGTAGAGCCTGGTTTATTGGATGTGTTTATTAAATATTAGCTAGGATAATTAAGACACGGTTAAGGCGATAATTTCAAGGGCCCTTATTTCCTGAGCATCTCCTTTGGGTCAGAATCATGCTCTACCCAGACCCTCTACAGTGTATTAAAAGCCCCATTTAGGGGCGTCTGGGTGGCTCAGTGGGTTAAAGCCTCTGCCTTCGGCTCAGGTCATGATCTCAGGGTCCTCGGATTGAGCCCCACATCGGGCTCTCTGCTCAGCGGGGAGCCTGCTTCCTCCTCTCTCTCTGCCTGCCTCTCTGCCTGCTTGTGATCTCTCTCTCTGTCAAATAAATAAATAAGATCTTTAAAAAAAGAAAAGAGCCCCATTTATCAGATGAGCCATGGGAGGCGGGGGAGGGGGGAGAGGCTTGTCCGAGGTTATATGGACAGCGATGGGAAGCTGGAGCCGAACTCAGGATGTCCTCCCGTTTCCTGTGAATGAAAGTCTGCAAAAGCGGTTAGCAGAGGGCAGGGGTGGGGCGCCTGGGTGGCTCTGTCAGTTAAGTGTCTGACTGTTGATTTTGGCTCAGGTCATGATCTCAGGGTCGTGGGATCAAACCCTGAATAGGTCTCCGTGCTGGGCGTGGAGCCTGCTTAAGATTTTCTCTCTCTCTCTCTCTCTTTCTCTCTCTCCTCCTCCACCCCCCCCCCCAAAAGCAGGGGAGCAGGGTGGGACTTGCCAGGTGTAGGGACTGTAGGATGATGTGGGAAACTGGGAAGGATGGGTGTAGCTGAGCCACACAGATTTTCACAGAGAGAACATATGAGACCTGCCGGCCAGGGATGGACCTTCTTGAAGGCAGAAGGCACCGGAATCTACCATGTGGAAGAACAAGGCTCCTGGAGGGAGGACCCAGGATGAGTATGGGGGGGTCTCTGGGTTAAGTGCTTTCCCCAAAGTCACAGCCGGGACCTTTCGCTCAGCAGGTGTGAGTCCTTGCGTGTGGACGGGGCGTGGGGACCCAGTGCCGGTCGCCGGATCCGTGGGATCCCCTGCGTGCATGAGGGTGATTATGGACAGGTGGAGGTTTCTAGGTTCCATGACTCCCCTTAATAATGGCACCTACTGTCTGGAGACTCTCAGATTCTGTTGCTGGCAAGTCTTTTTGTTTTTGTTTCTTTTTTTCCCTTTATTGCTTATCCCGCGCCCCACCCCCACCCCTCCACCCCCAGTCGTTTTTTTCTAGGACTCTGTTATTAGGGGCATGGCTACCCTTCCTCCCCCTCCCGGTGTTTTACTGGATGGGTAACTGAAGGACATCCCTCCTCAGACCAGCCTTCTTCCCTGGAGTGGTTGGGGCTGTGTACTGAGGGAAAGGCATAGATGATACTGATGAGAAATTCATCAGCTGAGGTGTTTACTCCATCACAACCTCCACCCCCACCATGACCAGCTCCAGTCTCCAGACTCCAGACTCCAAGGCTGCCCTGTTTACTCGTTAGTTTCCCTCTCAGCCTGGTGCCTGGAAGTCCAGAGAGGGGCGGGCGGGGCAAGGGTGAGTCAGGAGCTGGGGGACCTAGAGAAAGTGGGGGAGGCACACATAGAGAGGCAGTCTGGATTCCCGCAGGACTGTAGGGCATGCATGTGCAGAGAACAAGATGGGGAGGGCAGGGGGCGCCTGGGTGGCTCAGTCCGTTAAGCCTCTGACCTCAGATCAGGTCATGCTTTCGGAGTCCTGGCATTGAGCCTGGTGTGGAGCCCCCACAGAGAGCCCTGCAACCCACCCGGCTCCCTGCTCTGCAAAGGAGCCTGCTTGCCCCTTTCCCCTGCTCCTCTTCCCCTGGCCCTCCCCCTGCTCATGCTATCACACTCTCTCTCAAATAAACAAATTAAAAAAAAAAAAAAAAGAGACAGGGAGGTGAGAGACTCCCCCAGGACCAAGGAAGTCACCGTCATTGTCCTCACCATCTCTGTTGCGCCCCGGGGAAATCTTGGCACGGCCACTCCCAGCTGTGTGGTTTTGAGCAAGTGATGTCACCTCTCTGGACTTCTGTTTCCTCCGTTTAACCAAAAGGGGGATCATTGCAGACTTCCTATTACGGGGGGCTGTTCTGAGGGTGACAGCGGACAACACAGGTAAAGTCATTAGCAGAGGGATGGCCAGAGTGAGCTTTAGCCATTATGTGTAATTTTATTTCCTCACTATAGATTTACGGAGGAATCCTATGCAGAGGCATAGAGAGATGGGGGAGAGATGGGGAGAATATTTGCTCATTCATTCCACATTTACTGATAACTCAATGTGTGTCTGGCACTGTTCTAGGTGCTGAAGATACAGTGATGAAAACCTACAGAAATGCCTGACTTCACAGAGCTGGAATTTTATATAGATAACAAATGAGACAAACAAGTGATAGAAATTTACTGGATAAGGTTATGTGCTATAGAGAAAAAAATAAATAAAAGGGGTAGGGAAATAGAGACTGGCCAGGGAAGGTCTCTTGGAGAAAGTAAGAGAGGGAGCCTTAGAGCCATGTGGAAAGTGTCTCAGGCAGAGGGAAGAGCCAGTGCAAAGGCCCTGAGGTCAGAGCACGCCTTAAGTATTTAAGGAACATTGTGGGTAGGTAGCTTGAGAGGAGGAGCAGGGAGAGGTGAGAGATGATGCAGAACCCTGTGGGCTACTGTAAGAAATCTGGCTTGTGCTCTGAGTCAGGTGGGAGCCAGGGAGGGTGGGGTTTTCTGAGCAGAGAGGGGACATGCTTAGATTCAAGATCTAAGGGGTCCATCTGGCTGCTGGATGGGGGAAAAGACTATGAGAGTTGAGGATCCTTGTTTAATCTATGGGAGGGGTGATGGTGGCTTGGGCAGGTGTGGGCAGAGAAGAAGGGGAAGGAAGCGGTTAGATGTTGAATATCACCTAGCAGCAGAAAAAGGCTTCTAAAACGCAAATCAAATTGTGTCACTCCTGCTTCAAACCTCTCATTCTCTGCGAACCTCAGAATGCAGTCCCCAAACTTAGCCATGGCCTACAGGTCCCTAAATGCCGTGTCCACACCCCCCTCTGGCACACACCGCCTCCTGTGATCTCTCTGACGTCATCTCCTATCTCTCTCCTGCCATCCAAGCCTCCTTTCTGACCCTCAGATGTGCCACAGGGCCTTTGCACTTGCTGTTTCCCCTTCCCTGAGCCTTTCTTCTTTCCCTTTTACTTATTTATTTTGGTAAGGCCAGCTTCTTAGCTCTATCCAAATCTTGGTCCAAGCCCAAATCAGCCTTCCTTGGCCATGCTTTCACTAGAGCTCACCCTTTCACCCCCAGGCTCTGTCTCTGTGAGGCTCTGTCTCACCCTCATTTCTTTCCTTACTCTGTCATTACCCTGTTGATCATCTAGTTTAACATTAGCTGGTTTTACTAGAGCAGAAGTCTCACAGGGCAGCATCTGGTTAGTAGGCTGTCTAGTATTCCCAGGCTTGGCACATCATGGACAGTAGGGATGGGGGAATGAATGTAATAGGTTTTCACCATTCCCCACAGCCCGCGCCTTTGTTGAGTCGA
>JAPYYJ010003266.1:0-11767 GCA_028533885.1 Nasua narica | reverse complement strand
GGCGGGGTGGGCACACTGAGGGGCCGGGGGCCAGGAGCAGAGGCCGGGCGGAGGTGGGCACGGCCCGCGTCTCCTTGCCGCCGTTCTGAGGGGGGTCGGGCGCTCTGACGCGATGGGTCATGAATACGTTTTCCGGCGGCGGCTCCTGCTGGAGGACGACAAAGGGGCTCGTCAGCTGTTTCTGTCGATTGTAACGTAGCGGCCAAATCTGAGCTGTCAGGGGCAGTAGGTAAACACCGGCCGTTTCCGGTTTGAGGACGGAGGCCGTGGGGTGCGCGTATGGACGCGCCGCGGAGGTGGCCGCGGGGAAGGCTCGGACGCCAGCGCGCACGTGTGGCGAGCCGGGCAGGACCTGGGGCCTGGGGCCGACCCGTCGGGGAGGACGCGGGGGGCTCTGGCGGAGACGCTGTGCTGCGTGCGGCTTGGCCGCGGGTGGGCCGCGCTCTCGGGGTGCCTGCGGCGGCCCGGCCACCCCACACGTGTGTTCTGTCCCCAGAAGTTCCTCGGCGCGGCCACCAGTCATCTCGGAGGCTGGCTTGTGTTCCTCGGTGGGGACCGGCTCGGGCTCTCGTGACCCGAGTCCCTCCAGCGGGCGTCATGTCTGCGGCGCGTGGGTTGTCGAAGGAGCGTCCTGGGGGCTCCGGTCTCCACAAACTCTCGGCCGTTTCCCCCAAACGAGGGAGTTTGTTTGCTGAGGAGGAAACGGCCGTGGCGCGCCTGGCGAGGGGTCTCCCTCCCGCGGCTGCTGCAGAACACGTCATGCCGGCTTTGATAGGCACCTGCTGTTTACCAGCAAGGATGCCCACGCCGCCCCTCACGTCTGCACCGGCAGCGGCTCGTCCCTGCCCTGAGTCAACAGGAGGCCATGGGTGTGTCCCATGTCCCAGGTGACTCACCCCGCAGAGCGGGATGGCGGGTTGGAGCCGCGATCCCACCACAGGCTGGTGCCTCCCATCTTGTGCTCATGACACCGGTGAGGTCAGCGTCGGTGCGTGACCTCTCCCTGGCACAGCCCGCCCTCAGCGTCTGTCCCTGCGTCCCGCACGCCGGCCGCGTCCGTGGAGGCCCCGGGCCCCGGCCCTGCTGGCCGCAGCGCCCCTCTCGCAGGCCGCCGTGGAGAGGCCCGGCGCAGATGAGATGTGCACGGTCTCCGTGAAGGCGAGTGCCGCCTCTTGTTTGCTGGTAGATTTATCAAATTCTGGGTGCTTAGAAAGTGGGGACGAAGTGCACGTCTGCAGTTCAGGGAAGGACGTGGGAGAGCCCCCGGGGTTCCTGGAAGGAGCTCGCTGTCGGGGTCTGTGATGGACGGCGCCGCGTCTCCCCCCTCGCATGTGCGGTCCATGAGCCGCCTTCGGGGGGCAGGCCCAGAGGGACGGTGCTCGGACGCACCCGCCCCGGTCATTTTCCTGCTCTGTGCTGCTTTAGTGCCAACGAACAAGAAAACCCTGTCCGAAACACCCCTTTGTTTTTAAACAGTGACGGCAGGTGTGGGTGTCCCTGGCGTGTGTGCAAGTGCTGTTGACATGTGGCGTGTGTGGGACGCCGAGGCCGTGCCTGCTGCCTGAGGGGCCTGGGGCACCCCGGGGACGCTCGGCCCAAAGCCTGGGTGCGTGGCCGGGATGCTGTGGGGCCCCGCGCTGCTCTGGGGCCGACGGTCTTTGTTTTTGCTGCAACCGCGAGTCTGGGTTTCTCAGGAGCAGGAGACGTTGGTCTGACCCTGTAGGCGTGCAAGGGGGGTCACTGGACACACTGGGGATGCGGCCGGTTCTCCCTCTTCTCTCCCTCCCGTCCTGCCGGGACCCTCGGGGCCTCAGCCCAGCCTCCGGGCTGGTGCGCACGGCCCCCTCTGCGGAGGGACGGCCGGGGCTGTGCAGGGGCTCCCGGGGCTCGGCTCTTCGGCAGGGGCGGCCCCAGCCGTGTCCGGGCTGCCCGAGCGGACTCCTCCCTGTCCGGGGACGGCAGAGAAAGCTCCCCAGCAGGAGCGTTACCGAGAATGACAGGCCCGCACGTACCTCGTGCCGAGACCCTTGGAGGCAGGAGCTGGCGGAGGGCGGCCATCAGCGAGCTCCGGGGGCTGCTGGCTCGCCGTCCTCGTCCCCTGGCCGGCCCGGCCGCCCGCGCTGCGCTGGTCCCGTGAGCCTCGCACACCCCCTCGTCCTGTTCCGGGCACTGAACGCCCAGTAGGTAGCCGCAGGGGTGGCCCTCCTGCTTCTCGGGGGGCTCGGCAAGACGCCGCTGTCCGTGCTCTGCGGTCGTGGGCTCCTGGGGCGCCGGGCACGGAGGGCCTCGCCGTGGCACTCGGGGCACAGTGTGGTCTGACGGCTTCACAAGACACGCGCTCCTGGCGTCGTGGCTGCACCCTCTTCCCCGGTATCCCCACCTTAAAACCTGTGTGCACTCGATGATGCCCCGGTCAGGTTTCTGAGCCGCTGTCACAGAGCATGTCCAAGAGGCCCTTGTCACCCTCCTGTCGAGCCTCCTTGTGTGACGCTCCTTTGGCCGGGGGGGCCTCAGCTTCCCAAACCCTCCGGCCGTGGGGCGTCCGGGCCAGCGGTGAGCCCGCGGACCTGCTCCTGCCTGCAGGGGCGGACGGCCTCCCACCTGGTTCCCAGCCCTCAGGGCACGGCCTTTGGCAACCCTCCGGGTCCGTCCCTGTTCCCAAACCCGGCAGGTGCACACTTGGCGGCAGGGCCCAGGAGGACTTGTGCTCCGTCCTATTGAACAGAAGTGTGACTCGGAATTCACAGGCATTTCAAACTCAGAAACGTTCAAGGGGAGCTCCTGGGGGGCTCTGTCCTCGATCTGACCACTGGGGGGTTCTGGGAGAAGTGGGGGCCAGCCTGTCAGCCGTCCGGGAAGGACAGGCAGGTGATGGTGGCCTCGGGGGGGAACCCGGTGCGGGCGCGAAGGACGCCCTCGCTTGTGGCAGGAAGACCCTTCTGGGTCCCCGAGGCTTCAGGCCCTTGGCCAGGGCTGCAGTCAGGACCTGCCCTGAGCCCAGAGGGGGCCTGGCCACCGGAGCCCCCGGCCGGACCCCTGCTCACCGACACACGCGGCAGCCCGAACGGAGTGCTGCGGCCTCTCTCCCGGCCCCACCCAGCACCCTCTCGTCTGCTCGCCGGGGACACCCGGAGCCGAGCGGGCTGCGTCCAGGTTGGGGCCCGAGCCGGGCTCATGGACGTCCACCGGTCAGGCTCCGAGTGTGTGCCCGTTTCTGTGCCCACCTCTGTGGGCCCGAAAGCAAAACCGGAGCCCGCGCCCTCCGGACGCAGCAGCCGGCTGGACGCCGTGTCCGTGCAGCCCTGCAGGAAACCGCTCCACAACGGGGCGATTTGGCCCCACGGGACCCTCGCGGCAGCCCCGAGCCCTGGGAAACGGCCCTGTCCTGGCGGCAGGGACGCGCCCGTCAGCGTGGACCCCAGCAGGCAGGTGAATGGCTTCCCTGGGGTTTGGGTGGCTGGCTGGCAGGCCGGGTGCTGACCGGGGCCTGGAGCACGCCGCTGCGGGTCCCCGACCTCCACCTCCCGACCGGCGGGGCTGAGGGAACCCACTGAGGGGCTTCCGGGCCCACTGCCCTTGTCACCTGTGAGAACACGCACGCCCGTTGCTAGCAGCTCTGCGACTGCCCGCTCGGGCTGGATGGGGGCTGGACAAGCAGGAGCGAAGCTGCCGCAGAGGGACAGGCGCCAAGGCCCGGGGACCCCCAGGGCCGGGCGGAGCGCCCTGTGACCCGGGGCCACGCCCGCCTGAGCGCCGCGTCCGCCAGTCCCCGCGGGGACGCAGCTGTTCCCGCCCTTAACCCGACCCGCTCCAGGCGCCGGCTCGTCCTCCCTCAAGTGCCGGAACCGGCAAAGGCAGGGCGGAAGCGGCAGCCGGGGCCGCGTGGGGCCTCCCGAGTAGGGGGCCTCCCGAGTGGGGGGCCCACCCCCCCAGAATCGGACGCGATGACCCCCGTGCACCGAGGGTGTGAAGAGGTCTCTCACCCACACAGGGACTTTCTGGGCCGGCAGGGCAGGCCCAAGGGCACGGCCCGAGGTGGTGTGGACGCCAGGAGGGCGTGTGCTGTTCTCGGGGGGCCTCGGTTCCCCGCCGGAGCCAAGGGAGGGCTTTCGCGGGGGCTCGCCCAGACGGGCAGGGGGCCCGACCGCGGCCCCCGAACCTGCAGCCAGGGCGTGAGCAGGACTTGGGAGAGTGGGCACCGGCGTGCCGCGGGGGGCCTGGCGCGGGGCGTGTGTCAGCGGTGCTCCCGCGGCCCGTGGGCCTCTGTCCTCTCAGGGTGGGCACGGCGCCCACGTCAGGAACCGTCTTCTCCAACAGGGGGTCCCGTTTCTGGGTCTGCTTCTGAAACAAGGTCTCGAGGAAACGTCTGACGTTGACTGAAGGGGGAGGTGTTTCCCCGCCCGTTCTGATGGGTGTGCGCTGCCCGCCTAGTCCGTGTGCTGTTCCCTCCGGACCCTCTGTGCCCCGTCTCTGCGTGCGTGTGCATGTGAGTGTGCAAGGCTGCACTCCTGGGGGACGATGGCCGTCCCCTAGTGCCCGCCGTAGGGGCCCTGTGGGCAGCGGTGACACCTGCCGCCCGCGTCCTCTGCCGTCTCTCACGGTTGTGTTGTTCTCGGTAACGGTGGCCGAGCAGGAAACACCGTGGACAGGACGGTGGGCTCGATGCACCGCTCCCCCCGCCCCGTGGTGGCTTAGAAAGCCGGGCGCCGGCCAGGACCCAGGGTGGGCTGTGCAGCCCCAGGCATTAGTGACGCTGAACGCCCACGGGCCGCGCACGGCCACCCCGTGAGCGGGATGCCACCAAAACTAGCTCGGGAGGCAGAGGAACACCCGGAAACCAGGGATCCCTGCGCAGGAAAGACAAGTCAGCACGTGGACGGCGGCCCCCTGGCCTCAGCCCCTCGTGGCAGCGACTGCCGCGGACGTGCCAGCAGCCTGCACGCCGGGCTCCCTGGGGCCCGGGCACCGTGTGCCGCTGGGTTCAGGTGTAAAGGGGATTAGCGGCTGCTCCCCAAGCCTGGTCTCCGAGGCCTCGTTGCCTGACGGCCCCCACGCCGCCGTCTCCTCCACCCACAGTAGACACAGAGTCGTGTGGCGTCTGAGCCCAGCGTCCGCGAAGGCCCGGCTTCGTGCAGCTCGCGGGGCGGGGGGCACGCAGCCACCTGCCCGGGGAACGGCCTTCCGAAGGCTACTTTGTGCGAGGCCGTGTGTGGCTCCGCGCCCGGGTGTAGGGTGTAAGTGGGCATGCGCTGCGGGGCCGGGACACTGTCCCAAGTCCTCCTCACCCTTCGTGAGACCGCCACGAACAGGCAACATTCACCTGATGGCAGGTAGAGACCCGCGCTCCTGGGGTCCCCAAGCGGACCGCAGACCGCGCAGCCCTGACCGGCCGGCCGGCTGGACACGGGTGTGACCTGGGCGCAGCGTCACCCGTGGGGGCAGCCTGTGCTGGGGCTGCGGTCCACTTGGTGGCTGTGGCGAGTGTGGGGCGGACGGGGTAGAAAATCAGGGCACCCACTCTGCGGGCACCTCACCAAGGCCTCCAGAAAGTTCCCAGGTGGGCCTGAGCTGCAGACCCGCCAGGCAAGGGCACGGCCTGGGGGCTCTGGGGAGGGGGCCAGAGGCCTCGGGGGCTCTGGGGAGGGGGCCGGTGGCCTCGGGGGCTCTGGGGAGGGGGTGGGGGCCTCGGGGCTGCATGCCTTCATCTACACCCCATGGCTGCTGTGGTCCCAAAGGATTCCCAGACGGCAGCCTTGTCCAGACCTGAGCCGGGGCCCAGGGCAGCTACTCCGTGAGCTGAGGGGTGAGGGGGCCGTGTGTCCCCCCGGCCCTGTGCTGGGCCCCCAGCCCCACCCCTGTGGGGCCTGAAGGGATGCGCTGCCCTCTCGGTGACCAGGCCCTGTCCACGTCCCTCCGACGACTCCGTGACAGGCCCCTTCCCGGGGGTCTCCTTTCACATCCGGCTGGGACAGGAATGCTGGAGACGAGGTCATGTGTGCCACATTGTGCTCCCACAGAGCCGCTCTGTGATGGCCCAGGGCCAGTGGCCGGGCCACCCTCTCCCTGTCCAGACTCTGACACGGAGAGGAGCCCAGGGAGGCTTGTCCTTTCCCCCGCGGGCGCCTCCATTTCTTGCCCCTCCCCCGCCCCATCTGGGGGAGGGGGAGGGGAGGCCGGCAGGGGACGGGGACGGGGACGCTCACCACGCACCATGGTCCTTACTTCTCTCCAGCTGTAGGAGGGTGGGCAGTGACCCCGTAAGCGGAGTGACCTCTAGGTGGGTCCCTGCCTGTGGACCTGCCCGTGTGCCGTCTGCAGCCCGGGCTGCGCCCACAGTAACCCTCCTGCTCACGCCTGGGACAGGCCTGCCACCTAAGGCACGGTGTTAGAAGGCGCTCTGCCCCGGAAACCTCGCGGGCATGGGATCCACTGCGAGGCTCCCAGTCAGCAGTCCACGGGGTCCGGGAATCCGGCGCCAGCCTGCACGCACGCCAGAAAGAACTTTGCCGAACTAGCTGGATTGCAAATGCTGCTGGGAAGTCACCAAGTCGCGAGCCTCTCACTTTCTCTGTTCCACGCAAGCTCTTCGAGCTCCTATCCCAACAGCTGCTGGCTGGCCCTGGGCTTGCGTCGTGGCCCACAGACGCTCCGGCGCGTGTGCAGGGTGCTATGAGGCCTGGCGCAGGCTGGGAGGTGGAGAAAGGCCTCCCTGAAGACGTGACCTCCTGACCAGTGAGACTGGACTGGCCTGCAGATGTGGGAGATGCATCACAGGAAGCTGCTCGTGCAAAGGCCCTGAGGTCTGAGGGACCTTGGTCCACCCATTGGAGGAGCTCTGGGAACGAGAGAGCGGCTAGCGCCCCCAGGGAGGGTGGTGTGAGGCCCAGAGAGTCTCTCTCTAAGGAACCAAGTTCATGTTGACAGCGATCTGGCTGGCGGGCCTGTCCCTCCGTCAGGCGGCACGGGGATGGTCGGTAATGGCAGGCCTGTCTCTAGTACGTGGGGAAGCCCCGTGCCGTCGGGTGAGCCGGGCACAGAGCCGACCGCGTGTGCAGGACTGAGCTCAGGACTCTGGGAGGAGGTGCTCCCCGGAAGCCTCGGCTGGGTGGATGCAGTCTGCCGCAGCGTCCACCGTCAGAGGCCTGGGTGCCCGTGGTCGTCTTTCCTCACGAGCTGGTGGAGTCTGACGGGAGTCGGGAGGTGCGGGTGGTGGCGAGGGCTGGGCGACGCTCGTCACCGACACTGGGTCCTGGCCAAGGGACTTGCCGGCTCGGTGTCTGCAGCCTTCCCCCTCCCCGGCACGTCTGCAGACTTCAGAGGCCCGGCCTCCTGTGGTCTGTGCCCCACAACACGCGTCTCTGGGGTTCCGGAGGCTGAAGCCTTCCGGGTACTCCCCCTGCGCTGACCCCTTCCTCCGCGGGGAGGAACATTGGCGTGCCCCCCGGCGCTGCCCTGTCCAGGCTCGCCTCAAACCTGGTCTGGGATTTGGGAACACGTGCCGAGCTCTCTGCGAGCGGATGTTGGGGAGCCGCGGCTGAGCCTGGGGGCGGCGGCCTCGCTCGGGGAGGCCGTGCGGGTCCTGGCGAGTGAGATGGGCACCAGCTGCTGTCCCTTCCACCGCCGCCCCGTGGGGCCAAGCGGGCTCCCGGCCGCTGTGCGCCCCTCAAGCGCAGGCAGGGTCGGAGGGCAAGGCCGTCGGGGTAGGGGCGGCTCTGCGAGGGGCCCGGCTGTGTGCCCAGCGTGTCAGCGTCTACACGGGCCGGTCTGCATGACCAGAAGAGCCGGCTGCCGGGCCACTCTGAGCCCGGCGCATTTTGCCGGCTGTGCGGGGATTTTCAGGGCGGAAGGGTGCTCCCTGACCTGGATCTCCAGGCGGTTCGCGGCCCGGGTCGTAATCTGGGGGTGGCAGGACCTACGGGTCCTCAGCGCATCCTGAGTCTCTTTGGAGAAATGGTGTCAATGTTCGGGAATACAAATTCCTCGGTCCGCGGGGGCCTGGCTCCGGGTCACGCGCTCACTGGTGAGGCCGGCAGAATCGAGAGCAGGCGCACTCCCCAGCTTCACGCGCTCCACGGGGACTCACGGCAGCCCCAGCCCAGGCCCCTGACCTAGGACTTGCAGCCTGCAGGCTGAGCCCCCTTTCCCGCCAGCGTCCGGCTCGGGGACCCGGCTGGTTCCCCTCTGTGTCTGCGTCAGGTAGGCGGGGGCCCGGCGCACGGGGCAGAGCTCTGCATGTTCCCACGTGTGCGCAAAGGGCATAGATCCGCGGCGGTGGCCAGGTCTCCTTGCTGGCCTGCAGGGCTCCTCTCGGGCCGCACTGGCCCCAGGGGCGCCCAGGACCCTTCCAGAGCAGGGAGAGGCTGTGGGCTCCCTGGGTGCCGCTCACGGGAGGCTTGTCCTTGCTCCCAGCCCTCGCGTCCCTGCGCCCTTCTGCCGGCACCTCCGTCCATCCCTCCTGCCTCCCGCCCGCCTCCTCTCGGTGCCCCCCGACACTCCCCGCATCTCAAATATTGATGAGCCTCCGGCACGCAGCGTTCTGTGTGCTGAGAAACAAAGGTTTCTGTGCGTCAGAAACCACAGTCCCTTTTTCCGAGCATGTGACCGCTGGCCTTCTTGGGTGTTCGCGGACGTGCACGGCTGCGGGAGGCAGTTTCCACGGACTGACAGCGCTGTCTCTGTGCTCTCTCCGCAGATGAAATCATGCACCGGGACATCAGCCCGCTCTGCGCCGCAGACATCCAGGAGCAGCTGAAGAAGCGCTTCGCCTATCTGTCTGGTGAGCGCCGGGCGGGCAGAGGGAGGGTCCGCGCCCCCGGCTGTGGGCACCCGTGCTTTCCTGGGACTCCGCGGGCCCGGTCCAAGCATGGGAACCGACCCAGCCTGGTTTAGGTTTCACCGAGGGTGGGGAGATCCTGTGCGGTGCCCTGGGGAGGGCCGCCCAGCGTCCTGAGAGGGACGCGGCCCGAGCACTCCTGCTTGCACACTCCGGAACATTCCTAGGAACTGTGCACAGCTGACCTCACTCTTGCAGCGTCCAGGGCTGGGGCCGCCTGGCCGAGCACACCTAGCTTCGGTGGAGAAGGCCCGCTAAGTGCTGCCTCGCTCTCTCCCCAGGTGGACGCGGGCAGGACGGCAGCCCTGTCATCACCTTCCCGGACTACCCAGCCTTCAGCGACGTCCCCGACAAAGAGTTCCAGAATGTCATGACGTACCTCACCGGCATCCCCAGGTGCGTGTCACTGAGCCCCGCGGCGGTCAGAGAGGGAGGTGGTGCTGGGGTCATGACCATGCGCAGCCGGTGGGTCCCGGGCCCTCCCCTTGGGAGATGTGGGCTCCAGCCCCAGCGCCTGGGGTCCGTCCGAGCCCAGGGACCCTCCCTCGCTCCCTCGGACAGCAGGGCCACCGTGAGTGGCAGGGGCTCTCATCCCACGGGAAGGAGGCCCCTCCCTGGGGCTCAGCTGGACCCACAGTCCCCCTCGCGGCCTCACGCGGGGAGAACTGACCCCAGAGGCGTCTCCCCAGCGGTGGTTCTGTTTTATTCTGAGCAGAGCAGGATCCCGTTTTCCAGAAAAGCAGGGAAGGCCATCACTTTGTCGTGGCTCCCTAGCCACACTGGGGCGGACAGCCCGCCGCCTGGGGCCAGCTCGGGGCGTCCATGGCACCCCGAGGAGCGGTGCCGTTCGCTCACACCCTGCTGAGCGAACACCATGGCGCGTTGGGTCAGGACGTCCTCGCACTGGCCTCATTCGTCCGGGGACATCGGGGTAAGGAGGGGGTCAGCTGCAGGGCAAGAGCCTGGCCTCCCGGGTCCCTGGGGACGCCGCCCTCATTCCTCCGCGTCTGAAAGGATAGGTCTCAGAATTCCTGCAATTTAGAGCTCGTGAGTCAGTCTAAGCCAGAAAACAGACCCAAACAGCAAGTTCGGTCGGCTCGTTCCTGTCGTATGATAGCTGCGAACCAGGGACGACCCCCGACTCAGTGCTGCGGGTCCTAGATTCTTCTGGCAACCTGGGGGTGGGGAGCCCTCCTCAGAGACATGGGTGCTGAGTAGTCACCTGGCAGGAGAAAGCTGGGGTCATGGCCGGGCTCACGTGGGGCCTGCCGTCCTTTCTCTCCGAGCACAGGGCTCTGGGTAATTGAGCCTGTGGCAGGGACGGCGGGTGGCCTGGGAGTCAGTGGCCTTGCTCAGGGCCCCTGGGCGGGCCGTGCGCCCTCAAGGGGCTTCCCAGTGGGGCTGTGAAACCGCAGAGCGTCTCCCTTTTTTTTGTTGTCCCTGGGCCTCGGGATCAGAGACAGGACGTCGGCCCCCGGCCCGCTCTGCCCCCGAGGCCACTGGCCGGAGACGAGGGTGCGCCGTGGGTGTTGGTCAGCGTGTGGTTTCCTCACGTTACCTTCTCTCTGGAGGAGGGAGGTGGAAAGCGCGAGTGCCCGAGAGGCCGATCCAGGCCCCCCGACCCCGTGTGCCCGTGATCTGAGAAGACAGCTGAGAGCCCCTGAGGGCACGAGGGT
The DNA here is from genome assembly GCA_028533885.1 of Nasua narica. Lineage (NCBI taxonomy): Eukaryota > Metazoa > Chordata > Mammalia > Carnivora > Procyonidae > Nasua > Nasua narica. The sequence continues at coordinate 1,258 of JAPYYJ010003266.1, read as the reverse complement.
CCCGCATATGGCCAGGAATAGGGGGCGGGGTGGCCGTCGAGCATGAGGCGCACCCCCGGCCTCTCCTGGGGCTCCCGCCACCGCCGCCTCGGGCAGGCTCTCAGCGCTAGAGACGGGGCGGCGCCATCTCCCGCCGGAGCACGGAGCCGCTGCGCTCCCACCGCGGTGGGGGAGACCGCGGCTCGGAGGGGGCCGCCGCTCGGCTCTCTGTGGGGACCGCATGCCCCCACCGACGCCCCGCGCAGACCTGTCCTACCCGCCGGGGTGGGGAGATGGCGGGGCCCCTTCCAGAACACGGGGCGCAGGCCCTCCCCCGGGCTGTGGCTGCGGGGTCGCGGGGCCTCCGGGAGTCGACGGCATGACGGCCCCGCCTGGGCTCTTCCACATGAGCTCGCGCACAGGCTGCTTCTCTGAGACGTGAACCCGCGGTTTGTAGACCCAGCTTTAATTTCATCTTTGAAAACACCCTACTGTGTGCTGCGCGGTCGTCCTCATCGTTCACACAAATGCCCCGGGTTCGGCCAGAACGCTGACCAGTAGTTACTGTCGCGATCCCACATGCCGCGGGGGCTGTGTCCGCGTCCCGCACACGCCGTTAATGGGTGACGCGGTCTTCTGGAAACCTCGGTCGAGGGAGTGTGGAGAGGCGCTGGGACCGGTTGGCAGCCGTCAGCCGGCGTCCAGCCCCGTGGGGGCCTCTCTGCAGGCAGCCCGGGGAGCCCTCCGCCAGCGGAGGACTGGGTCCCACCATCCTGATCCCTCGGCCGCTGGCCGTTCTCAGGGACTCACTCAGCACCGTCCGCCGGGCCCCGCCCAGGGGGGCGTCTGTGACCTGCACCCCGCAGGGACCCCACACAGCGCCCCGGGCGGGTCACCCCATCGCTGTCCACGGGAAACGTCTGGGTTCTGGACACGCTTGGTTCTGACAGTGAACCAAATAAAGTCCTGCTACTTATGTTCTCAGTAAACGAACTAGCTTGTGCACAGGGGTGTGGACTTTGGAAAGGGAAGAGCAAGAAAGAAGGGAGGAGAGGACCCCAGGCGTTGGGGGAGGGGCGGGCACCTGTGGTTCTGAACCTGGACCACCTCCCCCTCCTGCTTCCAGACCCCGGACCCCCTCCCTCTCCTGCTTCCAGATCCTGGACCCCCTCCCCCTCCTGCTTCCAGATCCTGGACCCCCTCCCTCTCCTGCTTCCAGATCCTGGACCCCCTCCCCTTCCTGCTTCCAGACCCTTGAACCCCTCCCCCTCATGTGCTC
>JAPYYJ010003265.1:0-11767 GCA_028533885.1 Nasua narica | reverse complement strand
CTTTACGTGGTGTTTTATGCGGACTTCCTCACTTTATGCTCTCAGGACCCCGAGGCGAAGCTGTCATTGTGATGAGTGCAAGTGACGCAGCCACAGCCTTCCTGGAGAGACCCAAACCAGGCAGAAGGATAGCATTAATATTAATAGGATCATCTCCCTTTGAGTCCATATATGTATTTTGTGTTTAGTTTTTATTTAGTCACCGCGATCGAAGTACCCAGAAGGTCTGTGATCGAAGTACCCAGGAGGTTTTAAGTGGAGAATACTGTTTTTTTCCCCCAAATACGTTTATTTTTTCAGTGTTACAAGACTAATTGTTCATGCACCACACCCAGTGCTCCATGCAATACGTGCCCTCCTCAATACCCGCCACCAGGCTTGCCCACCCCTCCACCCCCTCCTCCAAAACCCTCAGTTTGTTGCTCAGAGTCCACAGTCTCTCATGGTTCATCATCCCCTCTGATTTCCCCCCATTCACCCTTCCTTTCCTTCTCACAATGTCCTCCATGTTCTTCCTTATGCTACACATGTAAATGAAACCATATGATAATTGACTCTCTCCACTTGACTTATTTCACTCCGCATAATCTCTTCCAGTCCCGTCTATGTTGATGCAAAAGTTAGGTATTCATCCTTTCTGATGGAGGCATAATACTCCATTGTATATATGGACCATATCTTCTTTATCCATTCATCTGTTGAAGGGCATTTTGATTCTTTCCACAGTTTGGCGATTGTGACCATTGCTGCTATGAACATTGGGGTACGTGTGGCCCTTCTTTGTACTGCATCTGCTTCTTTGGGGTAAATACCCAGGAGTGCAATTGCAGGGTCATAGGGTAGCTCTAGTTTTAATTTCTTGAGGAATCTCCACACTGTTTTCCAAAGTGGCTGCACCAATTTGCATTCCCACCAACAGTGGAGGAGAGTTCCCCTTTTGTGGAGAAAACTGTTAAAGTTAAGATGTCGCCTAGAGCCAGCAGGGCTTGTTGGGGAGGACACTTTGCCAGCCTCCGCTCACCTCACTTTCTGTGGCCGCACAGGACTTCTCCAGTTTTGCACCGAGCGTGCCTGTCTGTGAGGCAGGTCTTCGCTGAATCCCATTCAGAGTGAGGCATATGTGGAAAAGAGGGGCCCATGGTCTTGGCAGTGGTGTTTGTTGCTCCGTTGATAGGCTAGTCTCTACACCACGTGGGGTGTTGCTCTCGAAATTACTGGAGATGCTGTGGTAGCGACAGGCCTCTCCCTACTGCCCAGTGGCCAGGAGAAACTGCCATTATCTGGTCCAAAGCTCAAGAAGAGCTTCCCACCCCTGATGGTTGTATATCAATTATTCTTCCGATAACATTAACCCATCCGATTTGGTTGTTTTTATTGTTCTCCCCTTGTCTTCCACCTCGACCTCTCCTCACCCCACCACGTGTGTCTGTGCTTGCTCACGCACACGCATACACACGCACACACGTATCAGTTCCAGCAGTATGTGGGACTTCACAACTATCAGTTGATAGTTGGATTTCATTTGCTTTTATAATGTCCAGTTTTCTTGATAAGAGCCTGAGAGGTAAATAATCAGCCATCTTTAGCATCATTTCTTTAGAATATATGCCTTAACTTCCTGTGTACTTGGAAGTAACAGTTTTAGCAGTCTGATCTAGTCTCAATTTTGCAATTAAGAGTGGGTCTTGAAGCTTGAGTATGTGTTAGATGAGGTCAAGAAGCTGTTGTGAAGTTTTAGTGGATTATGCTGTGGTGTGTACAGATCATCAGGGAACACCATCTAGCTAAGCTTATCTGAAAAATCTGCGTTTGGTTTGTTTTTTCATTCTCCTATAAGTACTGCAATGTCAAACTTGAGAAAAGTTGGGTTGTCTTTCACGATAATTATGCTGTTTAGAGTTTTGATATGTTCAGTTTTATTTTTCAGGAAGGCGGTAAGCCAGCAAGTCTGCTTCACTGGACCTCTGGGTTTTTAAACTTAACAGTTAATTTTGGCCACCATTAATAGGGAACGATTTTATACATGTATTATAATGCATTGTTTTAATACCCTTGTTTTTTATTTTTTACTGAGATCACATAAACTGTATATAATTAGTTTGAAGGTAGCTCTCTACTTAGGTAGCCCTTTCAAGGAGATTTTTGGGCACTAAATACCTTCTTGAGCTAACCTGGGAGTGTGATTTGCTACCGTCTTTTTATCTGCTCAGGGTTTCCAGAAGCAAGGAGGCCACTGGGTATGAAGGTTTGCATGTTTGCTTCTTTAAAAATGGTCCTCTTCCTTCTCAGCTGTGATCCCCTGAATTTTAACACTGATGATGATCTGGGCTCTGAACTGTAAGGTATTCAGGATGCAGTATTACCTGAGCCATCTCAACTCAGAGGTTTGTGGAAGTTGGTTAAAAGTATATGCCTCAGCTGTTCCTCCCTCTGCTTTATTTTTAAATCAAGATAAATCGTCAGAGGCCGCATTTGCGCAAACACTTAACTTTATTCAAGGTCATCTTTTTAAGAGCCAGTCATATAAAAACAGAATTTGTTGTTGCAATTAAACTGGTGATGAAGCATTGCCCATTATGTCATTCTTTAGCCCCTTTGGAAAGTTCCATGTGAGAAGTTTATTTTAGAGTGTGATGCCAGGACTTGTTTTCGGGTAGCTACTAAATGCCTGCTTTCTGGTGATAGGTGTGCTTTATTGGTTTGCTTCTTTTGTTGACTGTGTCTCCTGTTTTACTTCAGCTCCCAGAACCACATTTGATTCTCAATTATATAACCTTCATTATTAACACATTGTTTCCACTTGCATAGTTTATTTCTAGTTCATCAAGATGATTTACATATTTCCTTCATAATTAATGACCTAAAAAATTATCTTTGGAAAAGATAATTAGCATACATATATTTCTATCCGTATGCATCCCTTTCTTCCCAGGCCTTCTCCTCTGTTCTAGCTACCTTTCTTTTCTTTCTTTCGTAGCCCAACACAGGGCTTGAACTTTGCGACCCTGAGATCAACACCGTGAGATTAGACTGAACTGAGATCAAGAGTTGGAAGCTTAACTGACTGAGCCACTCGGGTGCCCCCTAGCTATGTTTCTCACCATCTGTCACTGGCCTCCACCTCGATGACTGTTGAGTTGACAACTCAAAGCCATGCATACAAATGTTGACTTCTTAGTTTTTCCTCCCTTAAACAAGTCTCCCTCATCACTGCCCACTTGCTATAAATGCCATTGGTATCATCAGTCACTTGGCTTTGAAGCTCTGAAGCCTCTTTGATGCCTCTCTCCCCTTATTCTCCACCTCTGATAGTTGGGAGGGCCCCTTGAGTCTGTCTTCAGACTGCTAACTTCCTGTCCTGTCCTACTCTCAGTTGCTATAGCAGAGGCCCTCATTGCCTCTTGCCCAAGTTCTAGCATAGGTGTCTTAGTCTCTCCATCTCTAGTCTGCCTTACTCAAAATCCAGCCTCTTGCCTTTGCCAAATGTAATCCAGCCTTGTGACAGTATAAATTTATATTATATCATAAATTTAATCCAGTAATAAACATGTTTGGTAAGTTGATTCCTCTGAGAAGCAGATGTTGAGGCAGTATAGGCTTCTAAGTGGTTTGTTTGGGGCTTGGGGGTGATGCCTGGGACAGAAAAAAGGAGAAGCAGCAGAATTGAACAGGGAAAGCCTTCAGTCCATGATGCAGATGTGACCTCTGACAGGAAAAGAGCAGAATTAGACAAGGGGAACCTCAAACCACAATGCAGATCTATCAGTCGTAGTCAATACGGTGGAGTGAAGAGTAAGCTTTAGAGGAGTCCAGGCTCTCTCAGCCCCAGCATGCTCAGTTCATGGACGGGGGCTGTCCAGGAAGAGAGTGGCTGAGTTGGAAAACTGTAGCAGATCCAGAGAAGCTACAGCCAGAGACTTTCAACCGATTGCATTTCTTGTGGCTCAACTGGTTGCAAGCCCTTTCTGGCAGGGAGACCCACGTGTTGCATGTCCACGGATGCCACATAGGCCTGTGTGCCTGTGTCATGCTTGGCAAGGTGTGGGGCACTGGAATGGTAAGCAAAACAGAGACCACCCTTGTGGAGTGCAAAGGACACTGACAATAAATAAGTCACACAAAACTATACATATTCTTTTTATAAAAATTAATAATACAGAAGTGAAGAAGGTAATCCCTTTCCTAATTCCTGTAATTTAGCTTATAATCTTCTATATCTTACATAGAAATTCATTATCCTATTTAGTATTAACTAGAGTGTTCTTCATGTTTTTAGGGTAGTTTTAAAAATCAACAAGTAGAGGCACCTCATAGCTCAGTGGGTTGATCATCCGACTCTTGGTTTCCGCTCAGGTTGTGATCTCATGTCCTGAGATAGAGCTCAGAGTCGGGCTCTGTGATCAGTGGGGGGTCTGCTGGAGATTCTGCCTCTCCCTCTGCCCTTCCCCTTGATCACATAGGCCCATTCTTTCTCTAAAAATAAATACAAAAAAACCAAACCAAAACAAAAACCAACAAGTACACCCTTGATCTAGAGGTTATGAGTTCAAGCCCCATGTGGGGCATAGAGCTTATTAGGAAAAAAGTACATATTTATATCTTCATTCATTAAATAGGGTTGATTAAGCGTTTATTCTGTGCCAGCTGCTGTGCATGGCAGAGAACAAAACTACACGCACCTGTCTTCATGGAGTATAAAGTCTGCCATTGGTGATCTTGAGACGAATGAGAAACATTTGAGCATTATGAGAAAGAATTGAGAATTATGAGAAATAATTCAACCATTATACTTTTTTCTGAATAGTTCTAAAAACCTACAATTTATTTTTTCCCCTTTTCTGGAGTCCATTTAGATGGATGGTAGAACTTCTGAATTTATCCTCCATGCTTTTGTTTTGTGATTTCAATTTTTCTTTGTTTCTGCTTTGTATTTATCAATTTTATCTCCTGGACAAGGGATTGGTGTGGACCTCTCTGCATTCTCTCATCTAGGCCTTTCATTTATGTCAACAATTGTATATTTAATCCCCAGAATCTCATTATTTTTGTTTTCCTATAGTTATGTTTGACAATAGCTTATCCTTCCTTCTTCTATCCCACATTCCTCCATTGCTGTTCATTAGAAATTTCTTCTCCTAAGTTCTTTGAATGATCTGTATCTTCTCGGTTGTATTTTGTTTTCTCCTTTTCCCCTCTCATGCTCAGACTGGTTTTCCTTGGTTGTCTGGTGATCGTGTTGATGAACAAAGGCCTGGGAGGATCGGTGCAGATGGCAGGCTTCCCCTCAGCCCTTTCCCCAGCACGCCTTGCTGGACACGGACAGGGAGGACCAGGGAGGACCGAGGGCTGGTGCTGGCACTCAGAGAAGCTCCCGCAGCGGGAGGGGCGGTGGCGGCGGTGCAGGATGGGAGCCATGTGGGCGCCAGCAGGGGGCGTCTCTGGCCTGCCCGCGCCTGCGCCTGCGCGGGGCTACCTTTCTGTCTCCGGGCGTGCAGGTTGCGTTCTCTTCCTCTCTTGACCACCAGACTGGTTCCTGCGTGTCGTGGGCCGGGCCCCTCCATTGCCTGGCGTCGCCCGGTGAGCTCGGCTCCTCCTGTGGCGCACGGGTTCACAGGGGTTCTGAGTGGCCCTTGAAGGCGGGGACTCCAGCCTCGGCTGCTCGGTGAATGTTCCGCAGCTGAATGAATATTCGGTGCGGATGGGACGTCTGAGGTTACTGAGTGGCGTGTGTCCCATGTTACAGCACCCGGAAGAGGCCGCGAGGGCCCGCTCTGTGCATGACCTCGTGTTCCACAACAGGCCCTGAGTAATATGTGGCAGTTCCTTTTCCTCTCTTTTCAGGAAATGAGACCACAAACAAGTCTGTGTGTGCTCATGGTGGTTTAGTGGGACTTAACCAGGACCACCAGCTGATCCCCACGGGCCCAGAACACCCGTATAGAGACTGAATTTTACTGTCGTGAACTGTATTAGACCCGACCGATAGATGCCAGAATCAGTGAGTGACAGGTGAGGAGAAGCAGGATTTGCATAATCTCAAAGTATCTCCCCGAAGGTATTTGTAAACCACACGGAGAAAGCTAGGACCTGACATGTTACAGGTCCTCCACTGAGTTGAATCAGGGTCTGTACCCTGAACCCCAGGGATTGATGCACTGGGAAGGTGACATCATTTCCATGGCTCTGGAAATTGCCACTTCCATTGCCCAGAGTACAAACCTTCAGTCCAATCGGGTGAGACCACTGGGCAGAGGATTGGGAAATACTCTGCAAGGGTGCCTCAGCCATGGAAGATGGATGAGCAGAGAGCCAGCAGCAGACTTCAGGGGACTAAGGAGAAATAACTGAGTACAGCATGGATGCTGAATGGGATATCGGGACAAAAAAGGCTTAGTGGAAACCCTGGTGGAATTTGAACAGAATCATCAGTTAATGGGATCATTGTACCAGTCTGAATTTCCTGGTTCTGATCATGAAAATTGTGCTGGATGGAGTCACAGAAGATGTTAGCATTGGAGGAGTCTGGATCATGATCTGTGGAAATTCCCTGTACCATTTTTGCAGCTTTTCTCTCAGTATAAAGTAGTGAAGATGAAAAGTGAAAAAACAACAACCTCAGGTGTGGTCAATTACAGTAGTTAACTTAGGAACCATCCACTTGGGAAGTGGGAGTGCTTCCCCAACTTCCCATGTCAAAGTGCATCATAATGACTGCCATGCTTATGGATTCCCGTATGCTCTTCTCTTTGCTGAGTCCAGGGAGGAAGGGCTCTTTAGATCTATTATTTCAGTGCAACTTGACACATAAAACCTGCCTCACCTATCTTCCAAACGTGTACCTCATTATAACTTTAGACACCCAGTGAACCCTTCTATCCTGAGGTCCTAAATCAAGCGCTCAAGAAATACTTGCTTTATTGTATCAGTTCCTTTCCTGGGCTTTTCTCATGGAGCCCCTCCTCTGTACATGGAGGCCATCCATCTGATCTTTGGGGCAGCAGGAGACCTCTTCCCCTCCCACCCCAAGATTTTATTTATTTATTTATTTATTCATTCATTCATTAGAGAGAGAGAGAGTGAGCATGTGTGTGTGCGCCCATACGCACCAGAGTGGTGGTGGAGGGACGGAAGGGGAGAAAGAATCCTTAAGCAGACTCCCTGTTGAGCAAGGAGCCTGACATGGGGCTTGATCCTACCACCCTGAGATCATGACCTGAGCTGAAATCAGGAGTCAGATGCTTAACCACCTGAGCCACCCAGGAGACCTCTTTCTAACTGCGTTCAAGTCAAGCAGAAGCATTTGATGGCCGAGGAGCGTCTGCAGAAGCAACACGTGCAGTTCGTGTAGGCAGCCAGCAAGTCTGTGGCTGTGCTGTTGGTGAGACTCCCTGCATTGTCCCTGTCCTGCTGAGCAGCAGTGACTTCGCCCTCGACCGCATTTCTCGCTGTCCCTGAGGGATGTTATTCCAGGTCCTTCAGAAGCATTTTTAGGTAGGAAGACCTCTTGCTGCAATATCCCTGGTAAGAAGGGATTTCAAGTATAAAAGAGTGTTTCAAGTATAAAAAGGTGACTTAGTGATGGGTGTGTCATTATAATTTCTATCATGTGGATGTTAAATACATTTTTTTTTCCTGAGGTGGCATTTGAATTAATTTAGCATTAAAAGTAAAGAGCTACACTAATATGCAGCCTTTTACAGTTTTTTTAATACTTACTAGCCATTTGCAAACCAAATACATTTTTAATACTTTTAAAAATCTTCCCATTATAGAAGCTATATACATTCATTACATAAAAATAGTGACTATAGAAAATTAAAAAATTAATCCTGGGATTACTAGCGATTTTATTTGTTTCATCTTAATACATGCCTATTCATGTTTTCTGTAAGATAGGATTATTAGATACAGTGTATAAATTTTTTCATGGTTCCGTAATTGGCTGTGCCATCATTTATTTATAGTTTTCCAGCTGTTGCAAATTCAGGTTTTCATTATTAAACATGTTTATATCAAATATTCCTAAGGTTCCTCCCACCCTCCATTGACCTCTCTGGCAGTTGGGCAAAACCTATGGATTCACCTTAGGATAATTTTTTTTTTTACTCAAAATAAAAATAAAAAGCAATCCAAGCATATTAAAATACAATTGCAAAAGTATTTAAATTCTTGTGAGATACCAATAAACGTTTCTTTCTTCTGTGTTAACAAAATGATGTAGTATCCGGTCTGGTAACTTTCAAAGTAGTGATGAACGTAATTGACATTTTGTTATGTCTGCAACAACTATCAAATGACATGAAAATATCTACGGCTTCTTTTGGTGTCAAAGTCACACGTACAGCTAATAGTACTATAGTTTGTTGCCTCTGTTTATCATGGGCAGAAATGCTACATTTTGTTTAGAAGTCGATGAAAATAAAGATCTGTATTTTTTCATTCAAGTTCATGGGCACCCTAATTTCTATCCATAGACAAGATTAAAACCCCTGGCCATACATGAACCTTGTTATGTAACTTTCCCCCCCACATACCCAGTTATTTCCGTAAGGTAGAGTCCTGTAAATCTGGTGGTGTGAACTTTACAGGAACCTTGGCGTTTTACTGCCAGGTTGCTCTTGAGAAAGCAGAGACTAGAAAAGTCTGCCTGGTATGTTTAAGATTGCACAGTTGAACATTTTCTTGCCTGCTTGGAATATTTATAGTTTATATTCTTGAATACTTACTATAGGCCCCAAACATTTTTACTTAACCACTAATGAGCTTGATGAATTTTTAAAAATATAGTTGTTGGCTATTTATCATAGATAATGACCAATAAAAATTCCTCCATTTTGATTCTATTATTCTTTATTTTCCTTTTGTTTCAAATAGAGTTTTCTTTGTGTTTTTTTCCTTTAATCATTTCGATGCAATTTATTAATGTTAACATAACTTCGTATTAAAGTCTACCTTGTACTGGCAAGTTACGGGGCTGTTAGGGGCTGTTTAGTCACGTGCTCTCTTAAGCACCGCCACTTCGTGCAGTTTTGGCAAGTACACCACCTTACTTTTTAAGAATTATCTATGGAAAAAAGAACTGGAACTTCAGAGCACTCCGGACTTTGTAAATGTGCACAATTACTCTGACGCAACAATAATTATAAGCTTAGTGGAGTGCTTGGGGCCAGAATTCTGGCATGTGGCCAGTCCTGTGTAAATGTCCCCATCCATTACTCTGACCTGCTTTTGATTATGATGCAAAGTCCTGGGCTATTTAGGTCTCATGGAACCTCCACCCTTATAATTAGGATGAGCCCTTTGGGGACCAGAGACTGAGAATATCTGAGTGGTGCACTTCTCGGAAAGAGCCATTCTTTAAAAAGTTGGCCTCTTATTACCTCTACTTTGCCAAACCCGTGTTTCATTTTTTTAAAAAACAGAATATGCTGCTGTTGCTTTCTCTTTCTTTCTTTCTTTCTTTCTTTCCTTTCTTTCCTTTCTTATCTGTCCTTTAGATCTTTCTAACCTAGTTCTCAGTCTTATTAAGATGTGACAAGGTGCACAAAAACAGAACATCTGAACTTGAACCCAGCAGGCAGAGAGGAGCGCGCTACATTGAGCGGCCTTCCCCCTTCCACCTGGGGTCTCTGCCTGATGAAAATACAGAGGGTTCACATTCAGGTCCACGGCACTACCAGTGGCACACTCGTAGTCCAACAAGTAGACTGTTCTAGGAAAAAATGGGTTAAAATATTGAAAATGGTGACATAATTGTCATTGGCAGTTCCATTCCTTGACCTGCTGCCATATAGGGAGGCCCAGGGCTGAGTGCTCAGCGTTAGTATCTTCAGTGTCCCCTTCCACAGCGACTTCAGATGCCTTTTCTAGAGACCATGGAAGGCTCTTCGTTTTTCCTTCTGCAGTCAGGTTAGGGTAGCTGAGAGTATGAACATTTTTGTGACGCTAGCATCTAGTGCTCAGATGCTTTCTGAAGTGGCTGCGAGTGTTCACAGTGCCAGCCAGGAGTATGAATGGGCTTCTCCACCAAGCACCGGTTGTCACTTGGCAAACGTGGGTGCCAACTTGTGAGGTGTGAGATCGTAGCTGTGTTTCATTTGCTTGCTTTTGCTTTGTTTTGTGTTTATCGTGTCTGTTTTCCCTATTTAAATTTCTCAACAATTTTAAAGAAATATTTTAACTTTACAAATTATTTATAAAAAAATGTAGTTTTGTTCATAATTCTGCCAAGTGCAGATTCTGCTGGTCTCCCTAGAGAAATGTACAAATGAAGTATTAATACAGAGTCTGCAAATACCATGAAGAACAACACAGAAATTGCTGGTTGAACTCTATAAGTCCTGTGATTGTATTTTCCCTTCCCCCTTTACAGATAAAATACCAGGCTTATTTTTTTTTTTTAATTTTTAATTTTTTTGCCTTGTACGTAGCTCATAACCAGGTGATCTGACTACTTGATCTAATTACTTGGAGCTTTGAACTACTTACTACTTCCCTTTTCTCAGAATGTGAAATTACTTATTATTGTGAATGTGTCAACCAAAAATATAGTTCTTTATGCAGAAGGTTCTAGTGACGGGAGAACTGCTCATTGGCACTCTTGGTATCATCCTTGTTAAAACTCAGGAACCAGAACTAAACTTCAGGCCAAACGTTTGTTTAGATGTTAAATATGGATAATGAAGGCAGAGGGAAATCAACCATCAACGGATAAAACGTTAATATCTCTCCCTTTAAACACATCAAAGCCTTGATGTGTTTAAAGCCCATCAAGGATTAAAGCTTTTGTTTTGATACAAGCTCTTTATTTTTTAAAAATCTGATTTTAGATATTCTCAGAGATCTCTGATTAAGATGCTTTTAAATAATCCAAACGTTTTTTGGGAATATTAAACCAGTCCAAAATCCAGTTTTTTTGCACAAAATACCGAAATTGCCCTTCTAGCCACTTAAGCAATTTGAGCTCAATAAAGCTTTCTTTATGCGTGATCTGGCTAGTTAACCCCTTTAGGCATCAAACTGTATTCGACTTTTTTTGTATTCATAATAAAATTTTTGAAACTTTTGGGAAGATAATGTTAATATAAAATGGCTAAAAAAAATAAGCTTTGAAATCAGTAGTTAAAACGATGGGCTTGAACTCTGGCACTGCTAGTTGCTGGTTGTGGCTGGGCGGTGACTTACTCTCCCTAAATCATAGCTGCCACATCAGTAGAAAAGAAGGAAATACCTATATTTTCATGGTGGACATGAATATTAGGTAGAATGCTTGGCACAGTGCCTCACTTCCCTGCATTATATCATTCTAATAGAGCGTTTGCAGTATTGGGTTTTGGCATTCCAGTATTCTGGCGCTAAAATGTCATTTGTTTTGGTAGCCTAATACCTGTATTTCAACTCCTCCATCGATGCATTTACCTACCTTACTTGAATATCCAGTTCCCCTTCCCTTCCCTCTCCTCCCTCAGACTTGACGCATCCTGATTTCTCTCATCACAGACTTTTGGCCTTTCTGTAACCCTCCTCTTCTGTAACTCCCCGTTCTTGTTCCCCTTTGCCCCTTTCCATTCCTGCAAAAGACAAAGCTGATTTGTGGGTCTGGCTGGAAGAGCTCTCTGCGGTTGAATAACTCGACTAGCAAAGCGTGCAGGTAGATAGCTGCTAGGAGGAAGGTTCTGAGTCCACTGAGCTTGAAAGAGAGGCAGAGCCAAGACTGGCCAGAAGGAAGGACCAGCTAAGATACCTTCAAAGGCTGGTATTTTGGTTT
>JAPYYJ010003263.1:0-11768 GCA_028533885.1 Nasua narica | reverse complement strand
TCTGTTTTTATCCACTATATTGTCTCATACTATGCTATGTGCTTTCACAGATATCATTTAATTCACACAATTATGTCACACTCACTAGAGACTACTTGTCTAATGTATAGAATACGAGACTTTGATAATATCAGTATTTGAGACATGAATTTCCCACTTGCTATGTGATCTTGTACAAACTACATAATCCCCCTTAGCTTGGTTTCCGTATCTGCAATATGGGAACAATTGCTGCTTTGCCTCTCTCTCAGAAAAGTTGTAGAGAAGTTTAAGGAAATAGCAGGTGTTAAAACATGTTGAACCTTAAGAGCCATACTAACTTAAATATAGCTTTTTAATTGTTTGTTTGTTTACAGCACACTCCATGCAAATAACTATAATTTTTCAAATGTTTTTCTCAACAGAAACTTTCCCCCAGTGGCTGTGATGAAATTCTATTATTTCTTTTCAAGGATTAAGAGCTCTGGAGCCATCAGAGTTTTATACTAAAGACTTCATCTTCTTTATAGTCTCTGATTTGAAAAGCTGTCCAATATTAAGTATAATACTTATAAGCATAAGTATAATACTCCAGATATGGCCTGACCAGTACAGAGTATTATTGATTTGTTGAATTATTTATTTTGTATTATATTATAGACATCTATCAGTTGTTCTGGGTAACATGTTTCTGATAATAAACAAAGCCTAAGTTCTTACCATTTTTGGCAGTCTTGCATCGGAGATAATGGATTTTGAACTCGTTGCCAACTGGAAAATAAAGTTTTATTTTGTACGAACTGCTTATTTAAAAGCTAAGCATAGTTTATCTTCACAGATAATGGTTTGGGTTGTAGGAAAGTATAATTGTGGGAAGGATCTGTGCCGATTCTCAATTTTATTCTGGATAGAGTTCTCTCTTTTCTTTCTTTTTCTTTTTCTTTTTTTCACCCCCGTAAGCCTAAGTTTGGTCTCAGCAATTTGAATTATAGAAATCTAAATAACTCCAAATATTCTTTGCATAAACAATAAGTAGAATGACTACTTATCTAGTCTTCTCCCTAATAGAGGCAGTGGTACTTATGTCCAGGGTCTTCTGCTGCCTTCCAACCAGTGAACCATGAAAAGCAATAAAACGTCCTAATTTTATAGGCTGTCCTTTGTGTATTCTTCCATGTATAATGCCTAACCTAGAGTAAAGGGAGGAAGAGAGGAGGTACATTCTATTTCTTACAAGGACAGCAATAAAATTCTATTTTTTAAATGGCTTGTCTACAAATGGCTTGTACTTAGTGATAAACCATTTCACTTTCTTTTCCTTCCTGCAATAATAAACTGTTTTCTTTAATATTTTATGTTTTACAGTCCTAGTGGGAAAATATTCATTACGCTATCATATAACTGTGTTGAGAAAAAACATCTCTAGATCTTACATTTAATTTTTTGGTAAAGTTTATAGTAATCACTACTCAATGTACAGAATTTAAACCAAACTGAATTTTCTGTGAGGTCTTAATAATTAACAATAACACCTGACTTCTTTCATGCCATTAAAAACATGGCTCACATGACGTGAAGGGGGTATCTGAAGTACGGGGTAAGTGTGTGATTTGACTGCGAAAGACGAAGAAAAGTGTTAGCTGAACTATTAAGGCTTATTCTCCTGAGAAAGGTTATGATTCACAAGAAAAAAAAGTTACACTGTTATAAAAACACAATGAAAATGGTGCACACAAATGGATAAGAACATTTTAAAAGTCCTGTATCAGTTACAAATAGCTATTAGCTCTGCTATCGATTGGATTATAATACTCACCTTATACTAACTTGAAATGATAAGAAATAGAACTATTTGTGGAAAAACATATAGTATCAAAACAGCAGAAATTAAAGTATGACAGTATGTTTAATAGTATAATTAAAAGGGCTAAGCCTTTTTTTAAAAAAAAACAAACTATGATATGCCAGTAAAGATGAAAAACAACTCAGTTTTGTGTATGTGGCAAGCAGAATAAGGGCTCCATGTCCCAGTTCCTGGAATCTGAGAATATGTTACTTTACATGGCAAAAGTGCTTTGCAGATGTGATTAAGTCAAAACATTTTGTGGTGGGGAGGTTATTCTGGATTATCTGAGTGGGTCTGATGTAATCACAAGGGTCCTTTTCAGGGAAAGAGAGAGACAGGAAAGTGAGAGGTGTGAAATGAGGCTGGAGTGAAGAAATTGCTGTCTTTGAAGGTGGAAAGTGCTAAGTAGGAGCCAAAGAAGCTGGAAGAGAAAGGAACGGATTCTCCGCTAAAGTCTCCAGCGGGAACCAGCCTGCCAACACCTTGACGGGAGGAGCCCTGAAAGACTCATTTTGGACATCTGATCTTCAGAACTGTAAGAAAACAAATTTGTGCTGTGTTAACTCACTAAGTTTCTAATAATTTGTTATAGCAACAGTAAGAAACGTATTATGCAACATGTGAGTTTATTTTAACTGTATAAGATAAATTCATTGAATACTAGAACAATCTCAGTATTAATTCTTCCTAAGTCATAAATATGATAATTTTAAATATTGAAAGCAAATGCTTTTATATTTGGGCATGAGCTGTGAGTTTTGGATCTCTTGGAACATTAAGAATGTTCTATTAAAATTCGTAATTACTGAATTAGGTGTTAGCTCTGCATATGACAGCCTCTAACTCAACTTTTTTAGTAGTAGTGATGTGAGTTAGCCCTTCCAATGATAAACAACTATATTAACAATTCTATAGTCAGGAATCCGCAGTCATAATGTTGCAGGATTGTAGGGTTCTTGTCTCATAAAGTCAAAGAATGAATCTCTTCAACACAAAAGGGTGAAGTGAAGTGAAAGTTTATTAAGTGAATGTGAGAGCAGAATGGAAAGAAAAAAGCTCTCTAGAGAGGGTCCCTGAATGGGTTACCACTGAGGGGTTTTAGTGGCAGTTTTTTATTGAGAACTGACTGGGAAGCTTGTGGCCTTGAGATTCTTGTGTCTTGGTTTGTTCCTTTATCTCTTGCTCTGCTCTGTCTCAGCATCTCCACCTGCCAGGAATAGTTCTGGAGCCCAGTCAGGGGATTCAGGGGACTCCTAACTCTCCTGCCTAGACCTTACCCCTTCCCTACTCACAGGATTGCACCTTTGGGCAGAAAGAGCTGTCTGGAACTGTGAGAAATGACTAAGATTGTATACTTTTTAATTAGTGGGGATGAGGGATAGCACAGGTCTCCAAGGAATCTGGAAGCAAGGCTTTCAGGACCTTGAGGGGTCAGCTGTTGTGGAGATGAAGTTACTTTTAAACATTAAGGCAGTAAAGCAGCTACAAGTTCCTTGAGGAAGGTCACACTGTGCATGTTTCAGCTATCTATCAGTGCGCTGCAAACTGTAAGGCTGTGAAATGTAATTTTAACTTAAGCTACATTTCTTTTGCCTTTGTTTCCTACATCAATAATACAATGTCAGGAATTCTAGGTGTATAAATTGTCTTCCTTGAAAATTATTTATTATTATTATTATTTTATTTTTTATTTTTATTTTTTGTAAGGTGCCTGGGTGGCTCAGTCCATTTAGCATTGGACTCTTAGTTTTAGCTCAGGTCGTGGTCTCAAGCCCCACATAGGACTCTGCACTTAATGGAATCTGCTTGGGTCTTTCCCTCTGCCCCTTCCCCCTGTTCTCTTTCTCTCAAATAAATGAATACATCTTTCAAAAAAAATTTTTTCCCCATCAAACTACAGTCAGAAACCAGACATAATAGCAATCAGTTTAAAGTATTAGAAATTTTAAATGACGTGTCTAACTCTGTGAGATTTCACCATAATTGTAAATATTTCACTTTATGTTTTGTAGACCCACAGCTCTGAAACATTTTTTAAAAACTATATTATAGTCTAGTACTGCCAAGAGGCTTATGAGATATTTAATAAACATCTTGAAACCTATTTACACTAGCACATTTCAATGAAACTGTTTCCAGTAAAATAGAATGTGATAGAATTGATTGCTCTGCTGAATGTAAATAGCATTTCAGGTTGGAGTTAAACGTCCCATGAAAGATTAAGAACAAGCACCTTGTCAAACTCTGCTATTAGGGATCATATTTAAAAACGTGTCGTGCATGATTTATTTTACAGGAAAGTGAATGTTAGCATATTGTAGGACTATAAACAGTATTTGTTTGCATACACAGTAAAAAAATCCTTGACTAAAAAGCCTCCTGTATTATTAGATAGACATCAGAAACATTTTCTTGTCAATAAACTTTGACATGCAAGATGGTATTAACTTTACATCTTGTTCATTGATTTATTTTTTTAAGTTTTCACAAGATAAGAAACATGCTATATAAAACTTCACAATTCTTAGTTGACCATGGTTACATTTTTCAATAAAATAATTCCCTTAAGTATAATTATGTATAGGTTTTTTTTTTTTAAAGATTTTATTTATTTATTAGAGAGCAAGAGACTGAGAATGAGAGGGGAGAAGGTCAGAGGGAGAAGCAGACTTCCCGCAGAGCCGGGAGTCCGATATGGGACTCGATCCCGAGACTCCGGGATCATGACCTGAGCCGAAGGCAGTTGCTCAACCAACTGAGCCACCCAGGCGCCCTGTATAGGTTTTTTTTTTTTTTTTTAGAACTAAATAAAATTACATACATAGACTGGAAATAAAATTATTTAACTGCCCAATTGTCTTCAAAGCAATTTTGTTATTTATTTTGTTTATCTGCCATGTTGGGATCTAAACAAATAAGTAAAGGGATGGCACCTGACTTGTATTATCTGATATTTTTAAATTTATAAAACTAGACCATTAAAATTTTGAGATTTTGGTATCAGATCAAAGCCCATTTAATTCACAAGGTATTTAAAAATGTGTTCTGTTGAATTGAAGAAAAACATTTAAAACAACATGATAGTTTATAGGTGATGTGGAGAACAAAGGCAAAAGAAATGTAGATAATAGAAAATTTCCATATAACCTGCAGCCCATTAACAAACACTTGAGGCAAACAGAGTATAAGATTCCTCCAGGAATTACAATCCTAATGTCAATGACTTGCTGCAGGTAAAAACAACCTTGGCCTGCCAATCTCTAGGCCTCTGGGACCCTGGGAATCTTTTGCATATTACGATCATTTCAGAAACTTCCCTTGTCTTTGCCTTCCCCAACTTCCTGTCCCTGTGCTTTAATTAAAAACACCCTTTTTTCTCCCAAAAACATCTCAAGAATTCTTTCTTCGCCATTGGCTCCAGAAGCCAATATTTCCACATCAATAGGTATGTTCAAGGACAAAGTGGCCTTTTCTTGCTATACCTATGAATACTAATATCTCCATAATTTCAGCTCCATTGTGGGTGTGGAGGCTGACTTCAAAACCTTAGGAAAGATGTGTATTGCTGCGTCCAAGTTTGACAGATATTGACATTTGGCTTCCCACCATGTACACAAGATCCACAATGAGAAAGAATATTGGTTGTTTTGTGGTAGATATATCTCAAGAAATACTGTTTCTGTGATTTTTATTTGTTATTTACTCTTTTAAAATTTCTGGGGAGTGCAACACGAATGCTACTTGACGACAAAATGAGGATAAACTCCAGAGAAAGAGCAATTTAGAATTATTAACGTAACTGTATAAGAAACATTGAGTCAGACGGTAACTAGAGAGATTCTTAAGATCACATAAGAACTCCCAGTCATGATCTAGATATATTTATAAAAGCTCTTCAAATTACCTCCGACCGTCTTTTAAATATTCCCTCAACGAATATTTCTAAAGCAGTCACTGCTTGAGAAGCTAGAAATGCCACCGTGAAGAATACAGATGTGAACACTTGACCTTCATGATTACCTTCTAAGAAGAGAGGTGATTAACAACATAAGGAGGTAGAATATTATGTTAAATGTGATAGATGCTGCAGCAAACAGTGCTGGCTGACCCCAGGCTCCTAACAGGGCCTGCCTTTGATTGCCCAAGCCCATATTTTAGGTTTTTTATGAGCTGACCATAGAGAAACAGAAGCACAACAATCAATACTATCTACTTATTTGTGAAAATAATCCTACAATTCTAGAAGAATTTAATAAAACTCAGAGTAATTATTTTTACTTATCAGAGCAAAGCTTTTCTGGAGGAAAAGAAACTTCTTTATTAAACTGTATTTATGATGTGGGAAAGACGATGTGAGGGCTTACAGCCGACGGCCAAGAAAGAATTCTTAAGATGTCTTTGGTGCAAAAAAGTGATTTTATTAAAGCACAGGGACAGGACTTGTAGGCAGAAAGAGCTGCAGTGGGTCACAAGGAGTGCCCCACTATATACTTTCAATTTGGGAGTGGGTTAGGGATAGTCTAAGTGTCTAAGGAATTTGGGAAGCGAGGTTTCCAGTACTTTGAGAGGGCTAGCTTTCCTTGTTGGGGAAAGGCCATTTATTACCATCTAATAAAACCTTAGTCATGAGACATTTCAGATGTATATTGGTGGGTCATCTGCTTGAGGGATGATTGCCAAGACATATCTTGGGGTCTTTAGTGATAAAGAATGTTTCCAAAGGGATTTTTATACGTTAAAGTAGACTTACAGGATGCTGGTGGTGGTAGTGGTGGGGGCAGTCAGGCTAGGATTACCTTTTGCCCTTAGCAAAGTAATTGAGGTAGTTGAGTCCCTAGGGGAATGTCACTCTGCCTATTTCAAGGACTTGTTAATGGGTTATAGGTAGTAAGGAAATTTAATAATTTTTCTTCTGCCATTGTTTCCCACATCATTTACACTTAAAATTAACTGTGTTTTTGTTTTCTCAAAATCTGGGGAAAAAACTAGTCTTCCACTTGTAAGTACTATAGTCATGTCACCTCACAAGATAGTTTACTTAGGAATTAGTAAATATGTATTTGTTTATACATGATTTTATATCAAGCAATAAACATGCTGGGTAGTGTAGGGGCCAAGGGCGGGCCACCCCAAGATGGGCCACTTTAGCATGAAGATTATGGTGTCCTTCCCCCCACCAACTACCTCAAAAGAATTTAGAGGACCAGTTAACTACATTGTAGGGGTGGCGGAGAAGGAGGAATTTTCAGTCTGCTTGTTAAAATCCATCTCTATGCCCCATTGATTCTGTGGGGCTCAGAAAACATTTACTAAACATTTACTCTTTTTTATCTTCCTGTGAATTGCATTCCCTCCCTTTGAAGTCTCAGAACCCCTACCCACTTCTCCCTAATTTAGAATGAGGTATCTACCTCATTTTACCTGTCTGTGGGATTTCATGTCTGTGTAGATTTTCCATATATAGGAAATTAAATTTGATTTTCTTTTGTTAATCTGTTTCATGTCAATTTGATTCTTAGTCCAACTAGAAAAATCTCAGACAGAGGAAAGCTTCTTCCTCCCCAACACTACTTGTAATAACAGCATTCAGTTAGTTACCTATCATTGCCCAGGTGCTACTGTCTCTGACTGAAGTTTGCTTGCAAGCTGGCATTCTGCAGCAGCCATTCTCCTGTGGTGAGCTCACTTATCTGTTGATGAGGTTTCCCCATGCCAGGGGTTCAGATCAGCATCTACTAGGGGACATCCTGTCTTCATCATCCAGGGAAATGACAGGTCTTTTCCAATACCCTCAAAACTAAATTGGAAGACAGTGTATTTTCTGTCCTTATAAGTATCCTGATTAGTGATCATAGCTCTTTTAATGCAACCTACAACAAAAATAAAACAAAAACCTCAAAACAAAACCCAAACTAGAATAAACAAAAACAACAACAGCAGCAACAACAACAAAAAATGATAAAAACCCAGATCAAGAAAATTTCTTCAGATCTGTTCTAGATGTTCAAAGATTGGGACATCATCTCATTTTGAAAGTTAACTGATTAAAAAAGTAAAATCTGTAGTGAGTGAGTAGAAACATACTAAATATATTCTAGGTAAAAGAAAAACAGTTTTAAAAAGGTGATGGAATTTTGGAAGTGCCTAGTGAGAAAATAAGTTAGAAAAATTTTTATCTCCTGAAAGAAAATTTCTATCTTCTAACTACCATTGACAGGTCGATTGTCTCTAAAGTTATTAAAATTTCACAGCTATTTGAAGTTTGTCAATCTAGGTTCCTTTTAATCATCTGTTCTAGGGTATATTTGTAGGCATACCAAGATCTCAATTTAAAGACATTTCTTTTACATATCATTCTTTTACTTGAAAGTCTCAACATATATATGTTACATTTTGTAAAATTTTCTTCCAGATTATTTTGTAATATTTTTTCATACTTTTCTAAATTTCTCTGGTAACATTTTAATGACACAAACTTGGTATCCATGGGTTTGAATGTGCCAGAAGTAAATTATCTTTAGTGTATGATTTTTGTGTTGTGGATTTAAGCCTTTGAAATAATTGTTTTCCTAGGGCACCAGGGTGGCTCAGTCAGTTTAGAGTCTGCTTTCGGCTTAGGTCATGATCCCAGGATCCTGGAATCTAGCCCCATGTCAGGCTCTCTGCTCAGTGGGGATCCTGCTTCTTCCTCTCCCTCTGCCCCTCCCCCTGCTTGTTCTCTTTCAAAGATTTTGAGAGATCTCTCTCTCAAATAAATAAAATCTTAAAAAAAAAAGGATTGTTTTCTTATTCTTCTATTTTCTTGACCTACTCCTTTCTTCCATTTCTGGAAATTAGTTTTAAAACAAATTCATATTACTTTTCCAGGATTGAGAGCTGTGGATTTTAAATGAGTACCATATATTCAGTTCTTTTTTTTTTTTTTAAAGATTTTATTTATTTATTTGACAGAGAGAGATCACAAGGAGGCAGAGAGGCAGGCAGAGAGAGAGGAGGAAGCAGGCTCCCTGCTGAGCAGAGAGCCCAATGCGGGGCTCAATCCCAGGACCCTGAGACCATGACCTGAGCCGAAGGCAGAGGCTTTAACCCACTGAGCCACCCAGGCACCCCATATTTTCAGTTCTTAAAAGAGTAAGGCAAAAAGGGGAAAAATCCACACAAGAGTGAAAAATTATAAATTTTTAACTTTAGATGAAATACTTTTAGTAACTTCAAAAAGCTCTAAGTAGCAATTTATTGTATTGTCAGGGAGCAAAACTGTCCTGTCCCCTTCAAGGTCCTTCTAGCTGGGCTAAGAATGGAATCGACATGAGATAAATTAACTGGAAAAAATCAAATTTAATTTCTTACATAGGGGGAACCACACAGATAAGACATTTTAAAGATAGACAAAATGGGTATTCTGAACTAAGGAGATTTTATTTTGAGCTAAGGAGAAGGGGTAGGGGTCTGGGACTTCAAAAGGAAGAAATGAAATTCACAGGAAGATGAAAAAGGATGAAATGTTTGGTAAACAAATGTTTACCGGGCCACTCAGAAACCATGGGACAAAGAGGACTTTAATCAAACTTGGGCCTTACCAGATAGGTTCCTCCCTGGGTACCATATTACCGTACCTAGTATACATTTCCTAGTTCCTATAGCCCCATGACTGTGACGCACACATTTCCTAGTATAATGTAGTTCTCTATAGTGATAGCTCTTTTCCTGAAACAGGTCCTCTATCTACATTCTTTTTAGGCAGTTGTTGGGGAGGTAAAAGATCTTTTCTTAAATCTGATAGGTTTTGAAGGCCTTTAACTCAAAATAATCTTTATGCCAAAGTGGCCCTCTTAGGGTAGCCTGCCCTTGGCCCCAACAGTGTTAATACTTTAAAATTAATATAAGACTAATTAGTGTTAAGAAAAATTGACATCTTAAAGAAAATGATGATAATGGATTTTTTTAAAAGGCAGAAATAATGAATAATGAATTCTAAAAACATGATGGCAATATTTGTCCTTTATGTGTTGCAACATGTAAAACTTTGGGGTCTAAGTAGCAAGAGAGCCAGGTCTGTCTGCTTTTCCTACTCACGCTGGCGCACATACAGCTAAAGCCTATGGCAGATCATCGGTGATCAGGGAGAATAAGCTCTAAGTTTGGATATCTTCCAGGTCCCTAACCACCACATCAGACTAAGTGGCTAGTAAAGTTCCCAGTTGGTTCTTCTTAACCTCTCAAGTGTTCTTGACCTATGGCAGGCACAATTTCCCGCATATACCTAGAAATAACTCATGGAGGTAAGCAGCTGCCAATTTTTGCTAATTTCCAGAACACCAATTAGTTTAGATTTTTTTGCATGCAAAGCTCTCAGATGCCTTAAGTTTTTTTCTTTGTTTTAAAACAGCTTTTTCTACTTCTTACAATGGGACAAATGGCCTGCCATGCCTTATATAACCAAACTAGTATTTTATTTATTTATTTATTTTAAATATTTTTATTTATTTATTTGACAAAAGAGATCACAAATAGGCAGAGAGGCAGGTGGGGGGGGGGAGCAGGCTCCCTGCTGAGCAGAGAGCAGATCTGGGGTTCAATCCCAGGACCCTGAAATCATGACCTGAGCCGAAGGCAGAGGCTTTAACCCACTGAGCCACCCAGGTGCCCCAAGACTCCAAGTATTTTTAATTATTGCCCAAATTCCTTAAAATTTTTTCAATTTCTTTCTCACATTTGGTGTGTGAATTTTATCTCCTCCTAATTTGGAAAAAACATACCTATTACAGTTACTATAAGAGATAAAACTAAGGGCAAAAGATAACATGTTTTTGATTTTGAGGAAATCATTGAAGAGAAGAAAAAAATCACTGACTATAAAATACAATGAGAAAAAGTTGAATTTTAATGCCATCTGAATTCAGTTTAACGACATTCCTTCCAGGTTTGCTAATTTATCTCTTAGTACTACCAATAGTTAGAAATAGTGTAGAAAAATAAATGTAATATCTGATTTTTCTGGTCAAAGGGATAGTATTTGTTCAGAAAGAAAGCGGAAGCAAACTTAGTCCACAGCCCCACGACTGTGACCAAATCAGACAGAAGTGAAATAATTGATTCAGTGTTTGCTGTACCATGGCACCCAGAAGGCAGGTGCATTCACTGTAAAAGGAATTCTGGGCTGCAGGGGGAGCAAAACCTTGAGGCCCCAGCTGATTTTTGTTGTGATTATATAGATCTTAATAGTAAGAAGGGGCTGGGGCTCTTCAGCTTTGGAGCAGAATTTCAGATTTTAATCACTGTGTTGTTTTTCTCTGCAGAAATGTTATGTTTATTATTTGGATGAGTCTCTTGCATTGATGAGTTTCTGATTTCTTGGGGGATGTGAATTGATTCAGAGAAATCCTAACCAGCATGCTACTAGCAGAAAATATATTTTGGTTATTTAAAAAGCATTTATTGAGTTCCAACTTCCAGAAGCACAGTGTGTTACTACGGGGCAAATACAGTAGAATTTTAAGTCCTGTTTTTTGTTCTTCATGACCATATGAGCATGTATTCTTGAAGTAATGTGCAAATGTCATAAAGCCACAAATCTGGAACTTGTAGCAATTTATTACAAAGTGAAGATCTGAGAGTAAAGTGATTGTCTTCGTGTTAGGTGATGAGTCCTTTAGGAAGCTAGAAGTTGAGTCATGCTTGGTATTGAAGGACGCATTTGAGAGTAACGATGAGGTAGAGTAGGAGCAGACTGTAACAGTGAAACACACACAACCCAGTGATATTTTCATAAGGATCAGTTCCTTTTTAAGTATTGACATTTTACATGTAGATACTAAACAGACCAGTTATATAACTTCATATACCCTATTAAAATTATAAGCACTAAATCCATTTATTTTTTTTCCTCTTAGTCATCTGAATTTTCATAGAAAGAAATTAAATGCTGGTAAATAATTATATC
>JAPYYJ010003262.1:0-11768 GCA_028533885.1 Nasua narica | reverse complement strand
TTGGGAAGAGGCCTCACTTCCAGTTTTATGAATCACTGGCTTTCCAGCCAGTTGGCTCCGTGTCTTAGCAGCAACCTCAGAGCTGAATTCTTATTCTTATTGCTTTTAAAAATATTTATTTGTTTGTTTCTTTGTTTATTTTAGAGGCATGTGGGGCAGAGAGAGACACTCTCAAGCAGACTCCACACTGAGCATGGAGCCTGATCTGGGCCCCGATCCCAAAACCCTGAGATTATGAGCTGAGCTAAAACCAAGAGTCGGGTTACTCAACCAACTGAGACGCCCCTTACTATTTTATTAGCTGATTTAAGAAAATGCTAACACAGTGAGGACTTACTATGGACCAGACAATATCTCATCTTGTTTTCACACCAACGCAGCGAAGGAAATATCTGTACTATTCCCATTTTACAGATGAGGAAATCGAGGTGTGGAGAGTTTAAGTAACTTGCTCCAGGTTCCTCAGCTTGCTTTTGAAGAGCTGAGATTTAACTTCAGGCTTTTTGATCCAGAGTTGGCTCTCTTAACCAATATGGTACCTTGTTGGCTTTCATCAGAATAATAGATAATTAGGAGAATTTGATCGGTTCACGGGCATTTTTTAAGAAATTCACATCCAAATAATGGAGTTTTCTTTTTGGGCTTACCCCAAAGTTGAGTACACAATAATGTATGTAACACTCAGTGTGCCTATCTTAGAAGAGCAGATGGACTCCATGTGGTAATTTAAAGAAGTAAGAATAGGAAGCCACTCATAAGGGAGACTTTTTTTTTTTTAAAGCAATGGAATTGTTTATGTGTTAAACCTTACACTGCACTCTATGGTATTTGCTGATTGGCACAACTGCTGACGTTTAAACTGATTCCATAATCATGACTATAATGACCGGGATTAGCCCAGTTCAATGAGTGCATACTTTCCCCAGGGCTCACAAAAACCTTCTCTAGGGATCCAGGCTTTCCTGGTAATGAGAAGTTAACTAACCAGGCTGCCGTATTCCACTTTGGTAAATAGCAGTCCTCAGTTTGAAATGAAGGAAATCAAGAAAAAAGATGAAGGGTCTCTGGCCAAACAGAGGAAAATCACCCTAAACTGGTCAGCAGAACCCTGAGAACAACTGTAGGCTTCCGGAATGAAGGAAATGGGTGTTTCTGTTTGTTGAATATTTAGGTAATTGAGAGTTCAAAGGATTGTAGGAAAAATTCATTCAGTTATTCTTAAGTAGAAGAACTCTTACTTGCCTCTCAGCAGCCTGTTACTTAAAATTGAAACACTTGTATTCCTGAATCAATATATGCTCATTGTAAAACATCCCAAACAATCCAATCAGAAGAATACGGAGTAAAAAGTGAAAGCCCTCTCCCCCATTTTACTTCCTTCCTAAGGGAACCCACACTCTGTATGTCCATCCAAACTTCAAGAATACATCAGTTACGCAGAAAGAATTTGACTGTAAGGAAACGTAGTCAACTTGCTGATTGTAATTAGTGTTAACCTTTCTTCAGTGCTCCAGAAGATCCTTCACATTTATTATTATTAAGGGTATCAGTTTTCACAGTGCAGAAATGTGGGGATTTCTGTGCGCGTAGATCCAGATAAACTGAAGCTGGTCGGAAAGATGTGGATAATCCCTTTTTTGCTGCCCAGGAGGCCGGGGGTTCATTCAGTCCACAGAACAAAGATATTAAAGGTGTCTAATCTTTTGAACATAAGATTTAAGGAAACACTGTAAAAACATTGCTTTGTAATTTGAAAGATTTAGGGGATTACCTTATGTTCTATGACATTAATATAGGGCCATTTTACTCTCTGAAATTTGCATAACATTATACTGGTGTATGTTACATACTTTATATACAAAGTACTTGATACGCATATACACACGGTATACATATAAAATATATGGTCCTTTATACGTGTAATTTTAAAAATATATATTTATAAATAAATTGTATATTTTCTTTTTCTTTAAGCAAGCATAGCTGTCATTTATTAATTCAGCAGTAAACTCTTTTTTATTTTGGGGAAAAAAAATCACTTGAGTAATTTTCTTAAGGCAACCAAGGCTCCCCATACCCTGGGAGAGGAAGTAATAGGAAGGACTTTATTTTTCTTGAGATTGATAAGTCCGTCTCTCCAAATGCCTCTTAATGAGCAGAGCTCTGGTGCAGAGTATCAATTCGCATAAAGAACCCAGGAACTTTCTAGAAGGGAAAGGGCTTATGATCACCCCAAACCTAATATTGCCCCATCCCCCCAAGTTTCCTAGTTATAAAAAGCCATGGGAGGACCCTTCTAGACGACAATAGGACTTTTCAAAAACTAATCCAGGAAGCTTGGATCCCAGTGATCAGAGCAGGAAATCTCAAGATCCAGTGCTGGCCTAAAACAGCAGGAGGTCGGGCCCTGGCTTTGTGACATGATCACAGTAAGCAGAACTGGACCACTATCACGCTCTACCCACCTTCCCTCTATGGTTAACTCTAGTTTATGCTTCAAAACTCAGCTCAGGAGTCATCTACCCCATGAGGTGTTTCCTGACCACTCCAGGCTGAGTTCAGTTCCTCCTCTGTATTCCCTCGTCCTCATCGATATCCTTATTCTTACCACACCTTGTTGATCTTATTCCTCTATACTCTGTGTCTCCTACTAGATTCTCAGTCCCTCAAGGGCAGCTGAATCAGTCTGCCTACATTTGAATTGCAACACCATTTCCTAGCTCTGCAGCTTGGCAGGCTGCCTAAACTTTAGTTTCTTCATCCGTAAAATGGGCATAACCATTCTTATTGGGTGTTTTGATGGTTAAATTTGTGAAACCCTTAAACAATGCCTCGGACCTAAGTGCACAATAAATATGAGCTATGGGAGAATAAAATAAAACAAATAATTCAAATTATCATCAATAATCTCTTCATTGCAAATGTCTAGCACAAAGTCCAGTATGCAGTAGGTGCTTGGTCAGTTGGTGTTAAACGGAACTGTGATGGATACATTGTCTCTGATTCTTCCAGAACCAATATAGTAGCCACCTGTTATATGCGATCATTGAGCACTTGAAATGTGTCTAGCCCAAACTGAGACGTGCTGTAACTATAAAATACACTAGATGTTGAAGACTTAGTATGGAAAGCAGAGAGTAAAATATCTCATAAATAATTTTTGTATTGCTTACATGTTGAAATAATATTTTGAATCTTTGAGGTTAAATAAAATATATTCTTAAAAATCTCACTTTTTTTTTGCTCATTTTTGCTTTTTAAAATGAAACTGCAAGGAAAAAAAAAAAAGAAACTGCAAGGAAATTTAAAATTTCACGTGTGGCCACATCATATTTCTATTGGACAGCACAGATCTAGAATGTTCTCAACCTACCATTATTATAGCAAATCCTCACACAACCTCATTTACACTCAAATGTTACATAAGCTGTAGGAGTTTAGATAAATCATTTAGAACACTGATTCACTTAGAATCCAAAGTGTATCCAATTAGTTTGTAAATGATTTTCCATGCAGAGTTAACAAGCTAATGTGCAGATGTATTTTTGAAAAGGAACTAAAGCTTTGTGGGTGTTTTCCAGGTTCGGTGTGATCCTGAGATTCAAGAGTTGCGTCAGTGGCAGAAGAAACTACGCGAAGACAAGCACATTCGCCAGCGAGTCAAGCTTTTCTGGGCCAAACAAGAACAGAAAGGTCAGTTGTTTGAGTCACAGTCCTTAGTTTATTTAGGAAAACCCTGTGTCGTAGCCCAGGCTCTAGAAGGAAGTCCTCTGAGTTCTTATTGGGTCCTTGTGTCTGCAGGGAACTCAATTTGTATGTGGGGGGGGGGGCAGGGAGTGACTGCATATTAGGATTCTGCTAATGATAGAGGTGATGTGACATAATTTACATGGCCATTCTCCTTACTTGGGAATAAACTCAGTGTCATCCCATGTCTGCAGGTCTTTCTGTTTAATCTGTTTAAGCAACAAGACATCAAGGGTAGGGGTGCCTGGGTGGCTTAGTGGGTTAAAGCCTCTGCCTTCGGCTCACGTCATGATCTCAGGGTCCTGGGATCGAGCCCCGCATCGGGCTGTCTGCTCAGCGGGGAGCCTGCTTTCCCCCCTCTCTCTCTCTGCCTGCCTCTCTGCTTACTTGTGATCTCTGTCTATCAAGTAAATACATAAAATTAAAAAAAAAGGACATCAAGGGTAACCCCTCATTTTGGAAGCACGGTATCCATCAGTGTGATGGGTGGTTATCTTTTTTAAGTTGTTGATTGTGTGTCTGAACTGAAATGATGCATTATGCTTGTCCTCTCCCCTTCTGTGAGAAATTAAACACATGCACGTGTGCATGTGTGCGCACACACACACACACACACACACACACACACACACTGACATACAAAGAATAACAAGCACCCGTCACCTGTCATATGCAGGTGTCACCATTTTGTCCTATTTGCTCTCCACACTTTTTATTATAAAACTTTATGTGATTACATATTTACAATAGGAAAATTAGAAAAACAACAGCCAAAAAAGGGGTTAAAAAACCAGAAATCCTACCCCTGTTAACGTTTCAGTGTATATCCTGCTATTCTTTTTCCGGTGCAAGCAGGTACAAATAAATACCCATACATAGTTTATTAAAGACTGGATTTTACATTGTTATGTTCTGTCACATAATCCTACCTTGTCACTGAACATATTCAGAATATCATCATGGCCAACAACCAGACAGTAGCATCGTGAAGTTTAACAGTTGCATGGTAGGGATAAACCGTAAGTTTTTATCCATATTAAAACTATGTACGTGGAAACATGGAGATGTCTGGACAGCCTGGAAGGATACATTAATGATAGTTACCTTTAGGATTTGGACAAGGGAGGAAGAGGTGCACTGTTGGAATCTCTTAAGTAAGTTCGTAGTACTTTAGAATTTATGAAAAAAATAAACCCCCTCTCCCCAGCAGACTACAGGCCATCCATACTTTGACCCTCTCACCTCCCCATCCTTCCCTGTACCTGTCCCCCATCACTAGCTGGAGCCCTTCCAGACTTCTGTTCTCGTCATATGCCAGTGCCCTCCCTCAGTGTGGAGGGCTCTGTACTTTCTATTTTTTTTTTTTTCTGTCAAATCACCCATCCCAAGCTACTTCTTGTCTTCTAGACCTGGGGCATTACCTCCTCAAGGCGCCTTCCCCAGGGACCAGGAACCAGTCTACTTAACTATCTCAGCATGAGGGTGTCTAAACCAAGGTCTCCTCTTCTCCCCAGAAACTGTCTTCAACCGTATTTTCTCGAACCTCTCTTTCCAATCCCTTCATGGCATATGGTGTGGATTCCGTGTTTTTTCAGTATGTTTTAATTTCAGAAAGCCCAGTCTAGTTTAAAATTTCGGTCTCAGATCCAATTTAATGCTTACCCAACCCCCTCTGCCCTCCATCTGTGAGGATGGGAGTGGGGGAAAGAAGTCTTAGATCTTTCACACTTCTATACCTGCCTCTCCCGGATCTCTTTCTCCTCTGGTGGGATGGGTGGGAAGGAGGGCGATACGGGGGCATCCATCTCTCCATGGTCTGTAGTGATCCTCCCTTGGCTGCTGCGGCTTCTCTGGCCAAGGCTACCACTCGTGTCCCGTGGGCAGGCATCTCCATGCTGACTCTCTGACTCCTGTATTTCATATGATTCTCCTGGGGCAGAACACCCCTTTGGGGATCAGTTCTGTCTCTTCCTCTTCCACCACCACTTCAGATCCCACCTCTGCCAGTCTACTCCTAGTCTTTTGCTTTTGGAGTCTCCTTACCCAGTGGCCAGCCCTCTTAGAGCATTAGGAAAATAGTTCAAGTTACCTCTCACTGTCCACCAGACCCACAGGAAACCAATGGTGGACACGCAGACTTCCGCATGGCCCTCCTTCTCTCTGCCCCAGTGTGTCTACCCAGACTACACTGAACCTCCTCAGAATGATCTGGATGTAAATCCACCTTTAAAGCAGATATTCGACCAAATAATGAGACACCCCAATATTTTTGAGTGGTTCTCTTGAATTTTTCCTCCTTTGCCTTAGGGCTTAGGTTGGGGGAAGCACCCATTCTAGTCTAAGAGAAAAGGACAATTCTCTTCTTTAGGCCAGTAATTCTCAATCTTTTTAGGCTGTGACCCAGTAAGAAATTCATTATAATAAATTTATTATGATTTATAATACATCTAGTACATACCCTTCTGTTCTATTGAAGGTTTTGTTTTGTTTTTAATACTGGACATGACTCAGTAAATCAATTTCATAGCCTTTGCCCTTTGATGTGTCTTTACCCATGCTTTGAAAAATACTGCATTGGGCCACTACTCCATGGCTCCTACAATTTCTTCTCCCCCTTTTCTTCCCAGAGCCATCCACTTAGATAATGATTGGGCCCCTTCTTCATAGACAGTGGTTCTCAATCCTCACTGCACATTTGAACCACCTTGGGAGCTTTCTAAAAATATCAGGGCCACTGACAGAAAATCCTAGAAGCGATGAATATTCTTAGTGCCCAGATCTTGGTTTCTAAGTACCCTCTTTCTAAACAGAATTAGAGTTTATTAGAGAAATGGCTGATTCCAGGGCTGGGACAAGGAAAGTAGAAGATAAACCTAGAACATTTTATGCCAGAAAATAAAGATGGGGTCATGGGAAAGAATACAGGCTCTAGCTTGACAGGAGTCTCACTGAGCAAATCCGGAACTATTTATCAAACTTAACAATGACAGTGAGGCACCTGGGTGGCTCAGTTGGCTAAGCATCTGACCCTTTGGCTCGGGTCATGATCTCAGGGTCATGAGATGGAGCCCCAGCGTTGTGGGGCTCCCTACTCCGCAGGGAGTCTGTTTCCCCTCTCTCTCTCCCCCTGCCCCTCCCTTTGCTCGTGCACTCTTTCTCTCTCTAATAAATAAATCTTAAAAAAAATTAACAGTGACAGTAATGAATTATAGCTCGTTGACAAATAAATGAGGGAGAAGAGGTAGTTTTCCTTACATTGGAGTGTCAACTAATACATTCAGAAGGTAGAATGAAATTTAAAAATCACTATCTTGTAACCATATTAGTAAATAAGGAACTCAGGCAAGAATCATCAATACTTGCTAAAACCACTGAGTGACAGTTTGATGAGGAATATGATATGTAGGGTCTCCAAACATCCCTCTACAAAGTAGTCATTACACAAAGGGGGAAATACCAACTTTGCACTAGAGAAGCCTAGCAGACGCACGTTCACCAAGTGCTCAAAGTTAGCATCACCGGTATGGAAACAGGCTGACATACTGTGCCTCCTGGTATGACGTACTAAGACAGACACTCATCACATACGCTTATGCACTATTCCTGTCAGAACGCATAACTTGAATCTAATCATGGGGAAACATCAGGCAAACCCAAACTGAAGGACACGTACCAAAATAACTGATTTGGACTCTTAAAAAATGCCAGTGTCAAGAAAGACCAAGATTAAAGGAGAACCAAGGGGACGTGACAGCTAAACACAACACAAGATCTTAGATTGGATCCTGGATGGGAAAAAATTCTATGAAAGACATTATTGAGACAACTAGCAAACTTTGAATATAGGCTTTATATAAATAACTACATAGCACTATCGAATTTCCTCATTTTTAAAAAGATTTGAGAGAGAGAGAGAGAGCACAAGCAGGGGGAACTGCAGAGGGAGAGGAAGAAGCAGGCTCCCCACTTAGCAGGGAGTTCGACGTGGGGCTCGATCCTAGGACCCTGAGATCATGACCTGAACCGAAGGCAGACACTTAACCGAAGTCTTAAAAAAAAACAAAATAGAAACCACCTCATTCTTAAGATACATGCTGAAGGTTTTAGGGATCAGTGGATATGGTACAATATGTAACTTAACCTCAAATGATTCAGAAAAAAAGAACGTGTAACACAACGTGTACGTAGGCATACACAGAAACCAGTAACGTAAGTAAGGCACAGTATAAATTACTGGTGAACTTGGGGGTCTGTGGATGGTTTTTGCAACTTTTCTGTAAATTCAAGATTATTTCAAAATTATAAGTCAAAAAATACCAGTGCATCACCACCACAGTTTCTAACCTGATAGTTTTGGGATGCGCCCCAGGCATCAGTGTTAACATTAAGTTTCCAGGTTCTCCTGGTCAGCCGGAGTTGATACCCTAAGGAGGTGCTGGCTCTGCAGTTGTTTTGTGCTCTCTTTAAAATGTGGAGGCCTCCAAAATATAAAATAAATAAAATAGTAAAGTAAAAAAAAAAAAAAATAAACAAAATAAAGCAATTCATAAAACAAAATAAAAGTAAATAAATGAAATGTGGAGTCCTCAAAGCCTGCACGCCCTCAGCCCTAGGCAAGAGAAGTCCATCTGTTATTTGTTTACTTGGCAGTTATGTGTTTTCCTTATTAAAGTATAAGCTTCCTGAGGACAAAGACCTGTCCTTAGGACAGTGCCCGGCACAATCTGAGCACCCAGTAAATATTGGCTGAATGATCAAGTGAGTGAGTAAATGGATGGCCGGTCCAGTCCTAAGGCTTACAGGAGCCTTCCTGCAGACAGCGCTGGTGCAAAGTAAGAGCTCATCCCATTGGCGGGTTAAAGGCTCCTTACGGTTTAACCCTTGCTGATCCTTGAGCTGTTCCTGGCAAGCTCGCACAGGCCTCTCTTCCATGCACAACTGCCATTTCATTTCACTTCAAACTTGGAAGACAATCAAGGCTGTAATCAGTTTAAAGGTCAGGGAAAGTGCAGCGTGCCTGTTTATTCCTGTGGTTTCTTATTCTTTTGAGTTGATTTGCTGTCGGTTGACAGATTGATTTGGCTTGCTGTGTAGCAGGGAGAGCAGCCGGGATGTCCTGTGTGTCGTCCAGCCCACAGTGGAGGGGCCAGAGTGAGAGCATTCCCATCTCGGCCCCCTGCGGCTCGGGTCCCTGGTGGCCTTTGCTGGGCTCCAGAAGGAGCCGTCCTTTCCAAACAAGATGGGATTTAGGAAATTCTCCAGTGGGCACTCATGGATAAATTTCCCATTTACAGTAAAACTGTGAAATGGCCTTCAGGTGAAAAAGCCAGTTCTAAACACTGTCCCCAGAGCTGTAGTCAGCTAGGCAGGAAGTCGGTACAGTGCAGTGAGTAAAGGTTGAGGTTTTGGAATGTGTGTGACCTGATCTGGTTAATTTCATTAAGCCTCAGTTGTCCCGTGTACAAAATGGGCCTAATGATAGTACCTGTCTCCTATGGTGGTTGTTAAAAGGTTACAGGAGATGATCTTTAGACAAATCCTGGCACATCATTCCCACAAATGCTGGTTATTGTCATGATCAATATTATTAAAATAATCTGCGTGCTTTTAAACAACCTTGTTTCTTTCCTCCACTGAACTCCAAGCTCCATGGGGTTCCATGAGGGGACCATGCTTGTCTTCTTCTTCGTGATGCCCCCCGGAGTCTAGCACAGGGCCTGGCACAGAGCGTGCAATCTACACATGTATAGTGGGTGGAGCTCTGGGCTTCATTTTACAGATGAGTTAGTAGAGGCCCAAGGAGGTCGAGGGACTTGCTCAAGGTCACATAGCTGGAGGAGGGCCCAGGTGTTCCCTTTTACAGTCCAGGGTTCTAACACATACTGGGGAGAGACACGGAGAGAGAGATGCTTCCTTGGGTTTTGCTGTCAGATCCAAACCTCCCAGGAATCCTCCCGAACATGGCACACGGCTTGTCCTGTTTCTTATGACCTAGGCCTTGGGTTCTTGCTGTTCGTGTTGACTGGAGCCCCTAAGTAGGGGCTGAGTTGCTAGGAACAGGGTACGACATGCCCACCATGGGAAATTGTTCCCTTCAGGTGTCAATGAGCTCAATCATTTTCTTACACTGGGGCACTGCTGAGTTACTTCCTGTTTTAAACCTCGTGAATTTGGGTAACGTGAAGGTTTAGAAAATAAATCTCCCCCAGCTAAAGTGACACTGTAATTAGACCCCAAAGCCCTCTGATAAAGCCATTAATGTTAAACACATGCTGGTTGTCCTTTAGACTTGCAGTAAAGAAAAAAATGAAATGATTGCAAATAAAAATATTTTTTCGACTTTATCAAAAAAGCCACAAACTGATCTGTGTACCAATCCAACAAACAAATGTAATATGTTTTTCTGAGTGGATGCCATTTTATCCATAATGTGTTCTGGTATTTATAGTATGAGTAAATTTTGCCAAGTTCATTTCTTGGAGCAACCTTGGTGCAGACAGGAGGTCTGCGGGAGAAATGTGTCAGCTGTCAGGGTAGAGTCGTGGTCATATATAGCTCGTCTCACGTTACACTGAGTCAGAGGCCCTCCCAAACAGGATTTTCTTCTAGGACAGAAATGGTGTGAAGTTATCCTCAAGTCTCTATCCATCAGGACAGTTGCCGGAATTATTTTAAAATATGTGTGACAGGAATTGCAGCCAATATAATTCCCAACAAGATGCCTAAGTCATTTTTGAGATACAGTCAAAATTCCCTTCTCAATTAATAATGTATTTTTAGCTTTGTATACTCAGTAATTGTTTTCAAATGTGTCTTATGATTAAATGGCCGTATTTTATTTGGAAATCTAGTATGAGTAGGAAGAAAGAAGCCATAGAAATTGTTCCTAAAACATCGGGTTACATTTACCTATGTGTGTATTCTTTATGTATGTATAAATACTCTTTAAATAACTTTATCACTTCTTGTTGGTATTTTATTTTTTTATTTTTTATTTTTTTTAATTTTATTTGTTTATTTGACAGAGAGAGAGATCACAAGTAGGCAGAGAGAGAGAGAAAGAGAAGCAGGCTCCCTGTGAGCAGAGAGCCTGATGTGGGGCTCAATCCCAGGACCCTTGAGCCACTGAGGGCAGAGGCTTTAACCCACTGAGCCACCCAGGCACCCCTCTTGTTGGTATTTTAAAGAAAGGCTTGGAGGAGGTCAACCTATCAAAGGGAATTGATTATTTACTTTTGTTTGCTTTATTCCCTGTTTATTCCCGACCTCATTCCAAGAGTGCTTCACAGTATTTTACAGAAATTTGTATAATATGATAATTGGGTTGGGGAAAAATTAAAAGTCAAGAAAAAGTTAAACCACGAAGTGCAGTAAGCAAAATACTTACTCCATGTCCTATACTTGCTAAAGATTTTTTAGAGACAAAACAAAGAGGGAAATAGGATGTGTTACATAATTCACAGTGACTGTAAGAAAAAAGACAAGCTAGTTGTTCAGGAAATAACTGCGTCCTTCCCTAATCCATTATGCAATGTGAATAATAACCTTGAAAATGTTCCTATAATAAGTAGAAATACGCTTCTGAGCTTCCTAGAAGCCACAACAATAAAGAAAAATAGGATCATTGTATTATTTGTTTGTGTCTTCAAGATGAAAAATTTTCTTGGAAGCACATTTATTCCTGGAACTGAGATTTTTTCTTTTACTAAGAGGACACTGGGAAAAGACAAAACCTAAGATGGGGGGTCAGGTAGAAACCAGAGAAATTTCTTTTTCTGACTTTAAATCTAGTATTTTAAGTTTAGATTGCAATGACAAATCTTAACTGTTAAGATTGGG
Source organism: Nasua narica (assembly GCA_028533885.1). Classification (NCBI taxonomy): domain Eukaryota; kingdom Metazoa; phylum Chordata; class Mammalia; order Carnivora; family Procyonidae; genus Nasua; species Nasua narica. Next base: position 182 of record JAPYYJ010003262.1, on the reverse strand, counting down.
TTTTAAGGATAGTCTTAAAATAAGCACCTCATCTTGGCCATACCACATGCTTATGACCTTCGGATACATCTGGAACTTGGTTCTTAGAGCAGAGGAGGATGTCTGAAACTAAGAAGTAACTGTAGGGTACATGCCATGTGCCAGACACTGTACTAAGCACTTTACGTTTCCATGTACTCCTC